>CAVNZG010000938.1:0-157365 GCA_963693315.1 Diogma glabrata
ATATATATATATATATATATATATATATATATATATATATATATATATATATATATATATATATATATATATATATATATATATATATATATATATATATATATATATATATATATATATATATATATATATATATATATATATATATATATATATATATATTATATATATATATATATATATATATATATATATATATATATATATATATATATATATATATATATATATATATATATATATATATATATATATATATATATATATATATATATATATATATATATATATATATATATATATTATATATATATATATATATATATATATATATATATATATATATATATATATATATATATATATATATATATATATATATATATATATATATATATATATATATATATATATATATATATATATATATATATATATATATATATATATATATATATATATATATATATATATATATATATATATATATATATATATATATATATATATATATATATATATATATATATATATTATATATATATATATATATATATATATATATATATATATATATATATATATATATATATATATATATATATATATATATATATATATATATATATATATATATATATATATATATATATATATATATATATATATATATATATATATATATATATATATATATATATATATATATATATATATATATATATATATATATATCAGTGATGGGTAATGACGTGTCGCAAAGAGTTTGTTACGTGACGTGTCGCAAAAGCGTCGCAAATGTCGCAAGTGCTTCGCAAACTTTGACAGCTAGTTTCTCGTGTTTTTGTATTCAAACCCAATTTTTTAGTTCAAAATAATATTTTTTTCAGTGTTGAGTAATAAGTTAAAGTACCACACTTTTTTATAAAAATAATTTATAATAATATTTAAATACTCAAAACGACCGGTCGTCCGTCCTCTACATTTATTGTGGAAGGATTTGAAATTTATTTCTATTAAACAAGAAAATAGAAACTTCATATGATTTTTGCAGAAATATGATTAAAATAGCGCCATAAAAAGATTAGCAGCATATGGGTGTTAAATGAAAGGGTTTGACAAAAAGAGAATATAATAAGTCAGAATTTTTACCTAACCTCAAAAAGCACCACGTAGTTTTTGTTTTTTTAATTTATTTATTTTTTTAATTTAATTTATTTATTTATTTGTTTTGTTTAAAAAAACACTTCTTTTTTGAGGTTAGGTAGAAATTCTGACTTATTTTATTCTCTTTATGTCAAACCCTTTCATTTGACACCCATATACAGGGGGTTGTAAGAAAAAGCCCATCCGCCATTTTGTTTTTGCCGCCATATTGGATCTTATATTACGTAAGACGTCTTATTGTATACTACTCGTCATGCCCTTTTACTTGATACCCATCTCGAGGGGGTTCTAAAAAAAATATAGTCGGCCATTTTCTGATGTCGGCCATGTTGGATCTACAATGATGTGAACCATACTACCTTAAATTGTTATTAAAACTTAGGATGTTGGCAGGACTTGAGGCCGATTGGATGTCGGGAAGTAATCGAAAAATTTGAATATTTAATAATTGTTCACGTACTTTCTTCTTCTTTTCCGCCATTGTTGATCCGCCATTTTGAAAATCACAAAACACCATACGGCATAAAAAACTAGAAGGTCTAAGAAAAATTTTAAGCCGAAATGCATTTAATTATCTTTAAAAATAAAGTGTGCAGGGGGGGGTGGCTGAGTTGACAGAGAATGCCCCATATATATATATATATATATATATATATATATATATATATATATATATATATATATATATATATATATATATATATATATATATATATATATATATATATATATATATATATATATATATATATATATATATATATATATATATATATATATATATATATATATATATATATATATATATATATATAATATATATATATATATATATATATATATATATATATATATATATATATATATATATATATATATATATATATATATATATATATATATATATATATATATATATATATATATATATATATATATATATATATATATATATATATATATATATATATATATACAATTATCGGAAGTCGTGAATGAATTATAAGATAAGGAGCAATATTTAGTTCATTTTTTAGAATCTCGACAATTTCTTTTCTAAATTTAATACGAGCGTTATTTATTGTTGAATAGCTCAAATTAAAACTGTTGATGTCTAATCCAAAACTACGTAGCACAGCAACAATAATAATCATTGCATTTCGGTCACTAGTACGCGTACGATCTAATGTAGAAACAAGGCTAGGTGTCATAATATTATGTTTTTTGGTGTTGGATATGGGGAATCCATCTTCAATATTTGAAGCAGTTTCAAGATAAGAGCTATTTTCTGGAATATCTGTTGACATAGAACAGCGAGTAAATGTTTGAAAATCCTGAACTTGAGTGCTCAAGGAGCTTTTTTTAAAAAAATTTTTCTGAAGATCTTTTGGTTTGAATTGTTTGCCCACATCTCTTCCTACATTTTGCATGACTTTTCTTTTAAAACAATTGACGATCTTCAGCTAAATATTTTATTCCCACACAACTGCCAATGTCAATTAATAATTGATCTAGTTTAATTATGAATTTTCTAACTTTTGTATTTTATTTATTAATTTGTTTCGATTTTGGGATTTTTTAAATTTTTATATTCCTCATAAAACTTTTTTAATTTTTTTATACTATTCTGTGAAGAATTTGTTGGTATTGAAAATTTTTCCCAAACTTTATTTACATCATTTATTACTATGATTGAGCTTTGCCGAATTGTAAATTTTAAAAACCGATGTTTGTACATGAATAAATTTATTACATCACGATAGGTTGGTAGTTTGTTTATATTTATTTCACTTAATTCAAAACCAACTAAATAGTTGAATATTTTATTCCCAATTTTATGTCATAGTTGGGTTTCTTAAATTTGGTATAATAACAAACAAAACCTTAATAAAATAACACAAACACAATTTTATTGCAACAAATTAATAAACATTCACCAGCTAGGTTTAAAAGTAAAGTTATGTTAACGTTTCCCTTTGTTTCCCATTTGTATAATTTTTAAATCACAAGTTGCTCGTAATTGCACGAACGCTATTAAGTAATTGCATGGATTTTATTACATCAAGTAAATAAAAGAGGCGTACTCGTCAAAATAAGAGAGTCACAAAAAAGTGAGTAATAGCATTGTTGAAGCCCATGAACTCATCCACAAATTCCACCTATGACTATTGCCATAGCATTAAGTGCTGCCGAACTATAGATAATCAAACATAAAATCACGAATTCTCCATGTATTTTGTATGGAAAAACTTTAAACGCATTGCGCAAGTTCTAAGAATTGGAATTACGGGCTGAAATTTTCAGTGAATTATTTTTTTATCGTTCTTAACAAAATTTTGAAGTAGGACTTTAGAAAAAAAAATTTGTTTTGAAACGAAGCAGTCTAATATATATATACTAGGTCATACAATAAGTCCGTAGGATGACACATAGATGGCGTTACTAGAATTTTTTCCATATGATTTTTATTTAGTACTAACCTTCAAACGATACGTGTATAAATTTGACAGCAATCTGACTATTTATTCGTGAGTTATAGCATTTTGTGTGAAGCAACTTTTGTTTTTGAAAAAAAATGGAAAAAAGTGAATTTCGAATTTTAATAAAGCATTGCTTTTTGATGAAAAAAAATACAGTGGAAACCAAACAATATCTTAATAAACATTATCCAAACTCTGCTCCATCGAGACAAATGGTAGAGAAGTGGATGGCTGAATTTAAATGTGGTCGTACCAGCACAAAAGATGCAGAGCGCAGTGGACGCCCAAATGAGGCTGTTATTCCAGAAAACATAAAAAAAATCCACAAATTGGTTATGAACGATCGCAAATTGAAGGTACACGAAATAGCTGACATTGTAAAGGTAGCAGATGGTAGTGTTTTTACCATTTTACATGAACATTTGGGTATGCGAAAGCTCTGTGCAAATTGGGTGCCGCGTGAGCTCACAGTCGACCAAAAACAACAACGAATCGATGCTTCGGAGGAGTCTTTGGCACTGTTAAACCGCAATAAAAGGGAATTCTATCGTAGATATGTGACAATGGATGAGACATGGCTTCACAATTACACACCAGAATCCAAAAGACAGTCAGCTGAGTGGACAGCAGTCGACGAACCGAATCCAAAGCGAGCAAAGACGCAACAGTCGGCCGGTAAGGTGATGGCGTCTGTATTTTGGGATACGAACGGAATAATATTCATCGACTATCTCCAAAAAGGAACCACCATCAACAGCGAGTATTACTGTGAACTTTTGGATCGATTGAAGGCTGAAATCGCAAAGAAACGGCCACATTTGCAAAAGAAAAAAGTGTTGTTTCACCAAGATAATGCACCGTGTCACAGATCGATGAAAACGATGGCAAAATTGAATGAATTGGGCTTTGAATTGCTTACCCACCCACCATATTCTCCAGATTTAGCCCCCAGCGACTTTTTCCTGTTTTCAGATCTCAAGAGAATGCTTGCTGGAAAGAAATTTAAGTCCAATGATGAAGTAATCGCTGAAACTGAGGCCTATTTTGACGAGAAAGAGAAATCGTACTATAAAAGTGGTATAGAAAAGTTGGAAATCGCTATACTCGTTGTATCGCCCTCGAAGGCAACTATGTTGAATAAAAAAATCGAGTTTTGTCAAAATGTTGTTTTTTTCTTACTTATCCTACGGACTTATTGAACGACCTGTTATATCCCAAGTAACAATTCTTAGAGCTATTAGTATCGAGATACTGTACTGAAGCTCTAGAGAAGATTGTATGTTGCTAGTTGCGCGTTTTATTTGTCGAGTGATACTTGGAGCTCTAAACAAAATTATTGTTGCTTTATAAAACAGTTTTTCGAAAACTCATAGCTCTAATAAAATATAGAGCAGGCAGTTGTTAGAATAGCATTACAATAGCTTCATAACCTAATATAGAGCTGTAAAACTAAAGTAGTGCAGCACCACTTATTATAGACCTATGAGCTGAATTTCACCGATGCAACAGCAAAGCGAGCTATAATTGAGCTTATTTAAAGCTATAAGCATTATTAAATCTTACTGTAATATAGCGTTAATGTCTATTTATAAACTGCTTTTTTCTAATATAAAAAGCGCTCAAATATAACAGAGCTTATTTTTTACGTAAATATTGAGTTATTGCGAGTTTTTGAATCTTCAATAGTTCAAAATGGTTGCGTTTTTCAGTCAAACGTTAGTTGAAATTGAAGCATTGACATTTGATTATGTGTGACATTTTCCTTAAAATTTTACAGCTTTCTTAATCACACTACTTCTATATAAAGCTACTTGCTTTGTAACATAATAAGTTTATTATACAATAAAGCATTTGTGACACAAAAAAACAACAATTTCACAGAGCAAATAGCTTTATAAAAAAGTAATGCGATTGTGATAGCTCTATATTAAAATAAACCGTTATAAATAGCATTATAAAGGAGTAATATGCAATAGGTAGCTCTATATTGGTATAATTTGCCACCTTCTTCGTTTTTATAAAGATGGAGTAAAAAATATCACCATAATGGCCA
This sequence comes from Diogma glabrata, assembly GCA_963693315.1. Taxonomy (NCBI): domain Eukaryota; kingdom Metazoa; phylum Arthropoda; class Insecta; order Diptera; family Cylindrotomidae; genus Diogma; species Diogma glabrata. The sequence goes on from CAVNZG010000938.1 coordinate 5,701, forward strand.
AAAATGTTTTAATAATTATTTTTGATAATGATGTATTTTGGAAATATGACATATCACGATAACTGGATTTCTATTGTTAACCATTTATAACTAAGAATTTTTATAAAGATGAATTCACCAAAATAAATTTATTTAACATACCTGAAACTGTGAAAAATGTTTAAAATATTAAAAAAAAAATTATAATTTTTCTATTTTGCCACCAAATACACAAAACTAATAAGGGCGCACTAAAATTTTAGTTCTAAACTATCACTATTCACCATAAAAAATAAATGGCACATAAAATTTGTATACATATTTTCAATAAAAGTAATTACATATATTATTTATTTAAAATATAACAAATCGCCATTTAATTTATAAAAGAATTTATTTGACAGAAACCATAACATCAAAACATTTTAAAACCATGTCGATATGTAGGGCTTCCAGTTTTCAAATGTTGTTCGGCGGGACAATATGTACAAAAATATTAAGCACCCCCACGTAAATAGAAAAGTCGTCGGAAAAGAGACATGTTATTTAAATTTTACTTTTTTAATAATTATAATTAACTATCCCATAAAAGCAGGGTTAAACAAAATATAGATTAATTTAATGTGTTTTTGGCATGGAAAAACAATTAAAAATTCAAAAAACATTTTAATTGTATTAGAAACATTTTTTTTGGTCAGAAAGTAACTTCTTAAAGGCTCAAAATTTTTAACTAATCTTTTTATAGCAGGAGATAGACTAGACTAAGCCATTTTGTTGACACATGACAAAGTAGTTCTGACAATTCAGTACCGATCCATTCAAACATTTCTTTAAGTTCTGTGGTGCATTTAGTGGAAGAACTGAATTCATTAACTAAAATTTATTAACAATTACATCAATTTGTTAACATCAACATCAAATTTTTTAAAAGATGAAATACCTTTTTTTACGGCATTAGAAAGTATGTGGCAGTTGCAACCAATTGCAATAATATTTTTATTATAGTGAATTCTTTTCGACTGAACAAGTTCCAACACTGAATTATCGAATTTTGTATTCTTTTGGATTGAATTTCAATACAAAAAAATAATTCGGTGTTGGAACTGTACTGAAATTTGTTCGGTATAGTTGAAAAGAATTGACATAAGTTTTTTCTGATTCTGTCATTACACTTTGGTTTTTACCAAAATTAACATTAGCATATTCTGCGCAGATTGTTACTTTATAAATAAAGAGTTTGTTAAAATATACTCTTAAGCGATTCAGTTATATTAACTGATTTTTGGTTATCCAAACTATAAAATGCCAACAAACCGCTTGTTGTACCAATATTTTTATCGAAAAGCGTAATAATGATGGGACGCGCCAATGCTTATAGAAAAATATAAAGATTTGTTAATATTATCCAATATAGACTCTGGACCTAAAACTTTAGAAATAATTTTTATTATCTTATTTTTTCCTTGCCGTATAGCTACCGCTAGCTAATGGTTGAATTCAACCTAATGGTTTAATCGTTTAATAATGAAGAAAATAATTTTCCTGAACAATCTGTAGCCACATAAGACTGGGAATGCATTACAACAGAAAACGCAAATCCCGTCACAGCGACAATGACATTTATTTGGCCAATGGTTCTATTTGCTGGTATAGATGATGTTTTTTTACATAAACTTGCTTTCAAATTTCTAATATGCCGTTGAGAGTTGAGACTTAGCATGTTTATGTCATTTTTAGTTATGTCATTTTATGTTTGGCCAGTTAAGAGTCAATCAAAGTTTTTGCTCCAATTTTTATTAAACTTTACATGCCGCTTTGATAGTTTATGCTTCTTAGCTGTTAAAGATGTAGCACTTTCTTCATCAATATCGGATTGGGATATATCAACAGCATCACCTTTACCAACTAAATATCTTCATGACAATTTTCATTATCATCATTCTCTGCTACTACATTTTCTTCAATTTTCAAACCCTCCAACTGCTGATTTCTTGCTCGGTTTTGGTTAGTAGAAATTTTTTTTCTAATGTCTATTTCTTATACACATCGGCATTATACAAAAAAAATTTCAATTCCAATTTTTCTTTTCTTTCAAACTTCAATTCCAATTTTTCAATTTCAATAAAACAAATTAATTAATAATAAGCCAAACAAAATTAAAGGGATAACTACAAAATACATCGGATGTCAAATTAGAATATGTATATGTAAATCATACTTTGCTCACAGATTTATAGCGTTTTTCATAAAGATATGTAGTTTGTATTTGTATTTTGTAGTTTATCGTTTAGTCTAAACCACAACCATCAGAAAATTATTCAACCGCGACAGACAGCAAGCAATATATAAATACACCGCAGGATCTTTTTTTATAAAGTTTGGTAGATTGGTGTTGGGTTTGATTTTTCGGTGCTAAAACGGGACGTCGGGGCAAAAATTGTACGGCGGGACAAGCCCGCCGAAATCGGGACGACTAAAAGTCCTACTTTTCGCATAGAAAAAATATATTTTGTGAATGTTTTATTCAATTTTGCGTGTATTTTTATAAAAATATATAAAAATGATGACGAAAAGATACTAATTTTCTTCTGTTGCAAACAGCGTTGGTTAAAAACACTGTTTTTTTAAAAAAAAAAAAAAAAACTGTTTTTTTTGTTTAAAACGCGTTTTTTAGGTAGATTTCATATAAAAATCTACCTATTGCAATGGGCTTCATCTCGGAATTTCGGAAAAATTTTGATGCCAAACGACTATATGTGATAAGCGGAGATGGAAAAACAAAAAAAGAAAAATTATATATATACATATATATATATATATATATATATATATATATATATATATATATATATATATATATATATATATATATATATATATATATATATATATATATATATATATATATATATATATATATATATATTTATATATATATATATATATATATATATATATATATATATATATATATATATATATATATATATATATATATATATATATATAACGATATGAGGTATAACGGAATTTAGCGGCACTCTCACGGTCGCATTTTTCGACCTACACCAAAATAATTTTCTGTGTATGTTTCGGCAAATAATGTCTTGGACATGTTCGTGAACTGGCCATATCCGGGTACCGGTTAAGCGGCTAGAGCCTAAAAAGTCGAATAATCTAGGGCGCTATAACTTCCCTTTGAATAATAATATTTTAATAAAATTTAAAAATATTGAATATTTGAACCTTTTTTTATCATTTTTATCCAAATGACTACTTTGGCGTTTCAGGTTCTTCAAAAATCAGCTGTTTTAAAAATTTACTAAACTTTGCTGCCCTTGATCTAGCTGAAATGGCCAAGCTCATATTTGAAAACTTTTTTTCACGTACTTAAAATATAAATCTTTCCAAAATTTTCAAAAATAATAGTTTAAGTCTAACGGTTGAGACCCTACGGCTGTTGAAATGAAAACAAACGCAAAAGGCAATGCTTTCATCATGTTTCAGTTTATGTTATTTAAATTTATCTTAGCTTTTAAACATACTTTTCAACTAAAGCCTCAAAAAATTTCAGCTTTCTAACCCAAAAGGTTCCATTTTTATAAGCATTATAATGCAACCCTTACAAGAAAAATATCAACCCATTTAATACCATAGAAAAATTATCAAAATCTCTTTTGTTTTTATTTATTTTACTAAGTAACCGTTTGAAAAAAGATTAAATAAGAAAAAAAAAACACAACAACAAAAGATGATTTTGAAATAAAATTGTTTGATAATGTTTGATCATAAATTATGTGAGATGGTATAATTGTAGTTGTGACGTAGTTCATTTGATCTTTGGTGGATTTAATATGTTATTAAAAGTAGTTTAAACCAACTTAAATAAAACTGTTCCGAAATTGTATTGATGGAGTTAGTTCGGATAATGTATTTAATTTGGTTCGATAATTTTTTTGAATTATTCTGTTTCTACTTATATTTTTTATTTAAACTAATCTGACTTATCTAATTTTATTTGGACACAAAACCGTCTGACCCCGAAATCTACCTATTTCTAGCGGATATACCTGCCGCTGGGATTTTATTGTTTAAAACAGTTTTTTTTGTGTTTTTTTTGTTTTTTTTGTGTTTTTTTTGTGTTAAATACGTTTTATACTACAAAGATTCGTTTTTTTTGGTTTTAAATGAAAATATGTAATTGGAGTGAAAAAACTCCAAAGAAAATAAGTGTTTTAAATATTCTCAGATCAATAGGGGTCGTCTAAAGATTTTCATCTGAAGAGGGTCTGTACGTCCAAATGTTCTTAGATTCTTTGAAAATGCTCCGAATATATCGGAAAGATTCTCAAGATTTTGTGGCTATTCTTAAGGATCACGTTTAAGATTCTCAAGATTTCTTGAATATTCTCAGTAGCTACTCAAATAGTTGTCCCAAGATGACTAAGAATAGTTAACACCTCAATCTAATGGCATTTTTGTATTAATTGGCTAACGTATACTTCAGAAATTTGAATTATCGAGTCGTGATGCACCTAAATAGTTCAACTTGAAAAGATTATGAAAAACAGGTAAACGATTTGATTAAATAGATAAATTTGGTTTCTGATTGTAAATCACAGATTACGATATTGATACCATTCATATAAGAATATTCGCTGTAACGATATAGTACCTTTAACAAAAAATCTATTGAAAACAACAAGATTTTGAATTTGAATTTTTAAAGCAAGATAATTTTATTTAAATTTAAAATATAACGTAATGTAACGGAGACAAAAATGCTGAATATGCGTGTTTGATTATTTTTTGCATCACAATTGATGGCCAAAAATAAAATCTAAATCATGTCGTTACTGCTTCTAAATTTGATTCATTTGTTCAAAGCATTTGCGACTGGTTTTAAAATTTGATAAAGTTCTCAACCTATTTTATCAAGCCTTTGTTAAGTATCTGATAAAAAATGTTAATATATATCACTGATATGAAATACGTAAGCCAATCTTTAATTTCCTCTTCAAAATTGAGATGTTCCTTTTGATCCACAGGAATAGGATATATTTACCACTTTTTTATTTAACAATTAAACAAATTGCACTTGATCCTCCATTGAACGTCTGTCGGGAATCGAATAACGCATCCTTCAGCACATTTCTAATAATAGTTTGGCTAGTATTGACAAACGAGTGAACGTGAGATATCACATACCACAGGAAATAGTAGTAAGATATCACTACCTAGTCAACCCTAAATTTTATCTAGAAGTATTCTTTGGTAATGGCACGTTATTGCTTACTCGAGGAATCGAGCTTTGATATTTCTCTTTGTGTGGGCTTTAATAATTGAGAAAGACAGTGCGTCACATGATCAAGGAATATACCACTAGCCGGATTATTGGCAACCCCCTTTTAATTTTGTAATTTTGCAAATTTTTAAAAGACATTTTCTTTTTATCTCTTATTTTATTTTTATTTTATGTATCCTATCCTATTATCATGGGATATGTCATATTTTATATGTGATAGAATTTATTGTTTAGTTATAAGATTTGCGTTCATGAACACCTTACAACGCATTTTATTAACAAAAAAACATATGAAAGCTTTAAAATTTTTTAAAAATTTTAATGACGCTTAAGGTGCCAAAGGGTGGTCAAATGTATTAAAAACGTTAAAACACGACAACGTACAACAGTTCTATTGGATAGCAAATAAGCAACATTGCAATATTTAAAAAAAACAATTTTTGTTTAAAACATTGTTTTTTTCAAAAAAAACAATTTGTTTTAAACACTGTTTTAAACAGTGTTTAAAACAAACCAACTCTGCTTGCAAATAGATGAAGAAAAAGAAAATAAATAAAATAAAAACTGTTTCAAACAAAAACATCAGACTGTGGATTCATGATCAGTTTTGTCAATTTTTGTCAACGTTTAGACAATAATTAGACAAAATAAAATTTTGTTTTTACTTGATTTACGCAAAACAAAACCTAAACGAAAAACGTTTGTCTGAAAGAAATTCAAATACAATTTAAACGTTTTAGTTATATATCATTTTGTTTTTGCAGGATTGACAAAATATTTTTAGAGAATTAGATATTAATTTTGGTAGATTGGTGTTGGGCGGGATTTTATGTGCTAAAGCGGGACGGCGGGACAAAAAAAGTACGGCGGGACAAAAAAAGTACGGCGGGACAATCCCGCCAAAATCGGGACGACTGGAAGCCCTATCGATTTGTATTAGTTTATGTAAACATAAAGTTTCATTGAAAAAATTACTTGTATTTGTATTCAAAAAGTAATATTAGCTCTTTAAAACTCTAACAGTCAACCTTTATACAGCTAATATAGCTCTATTAAATATTATTAAACAACTTCTTTAGAGGAAATAATGCTGTAAAAGTAGCAAATTTAGCACCACAACAGCTCTGCGAGAGCTGTGGCAGCGCTGCATCAGCAAAATATAAAGCAACCAGCTGTATATTATAGCTCTAGAGCACTAGAAGAGCTTATATAAAACTGAAATTGTTACTTGGGATATATATATATATATATATATATATATATATATATATATATATATATATATATATATATATATATATATATATATATATATATATATATAATATATATATATATATATATATATATAACTCTTAATAACTCTTAATAATGGATATAATCCTACATTAGTTCACAAAATTTTACGTAATAAATTAAAAAAGATTTCTTATAATTTAATTTATCCAAACCCCGTCCTTGAAACAAAATTATGGCGTAAAATACTTTACACAGGTAATTTAAGCAAAATTTCAAAACATACAAATTTAAGTTGTGCTTATTATAATAATCATAACCTTCAAAATCTTCTTGTAAATAATAAACAAAAATTAAGTAAGTTTTCAAAATCTGGAGTCTATCAACTATCTTGTTCTGACTGTGATGCAATCTATATTGGACAGACAGGTCGTCCGTTTCATGTTCGATGTGCTGAACATTTTCGTAGTTTAAGATTAGGACAAACATCTTCCACCTTTTCTAATCATTTAATTGAGGAAAATCATACTAGTAATTTTATAAATAACAACAATATTCAAATTTTACAATATGAAACGAAAGGTCTTAAACTTGATCTTTTGGAAGCTTTGGAAATACGTAAAGCAATGCACTTTAACAAAAATTTACTAAATTCTCAAACCGACGTTATTTGTTCTCCTTTGACAAATCCGGATCTATTTTTCGGTCATCATTTTTAGAAACTATTAAATCAACAAATTTATGGTATTTCCATTATCAACCAATTAAATAAGAAAAAAATTACCTACTTTTTAATTAAATGTTTTAACAATTTGTTTATATAAATTATTTAATCTAGTTATTCATTTTTCATTTTATTTTTGATTCAAATCAAAATTTTTTCTTCATAAACTTTTTGAATCGCTCTTGATAATGGCGTAAGCCGAAATGCATTGAGCAAAAATTTTTAGAAAATAAAAATAAAAACATATTTGCGAAATATAAAAACAAGTGTTATTAGTTTTTAATTTATATATATATATATATATATATATATATATATATATATATATATATACTATATATATATATATATATATATATATATATATATATATATATATATATATATATATATATATATATATATATAATATATATAAATATATATATATATATATATATATATATATATATATATATTATATATATATATATATATATATATATATATATATATATATATATATAATATAATATAAATATATATATAATATATATATATATATTATATATATATAATATATATATATATATATAATATATATATATATATATATATATATATATATTTTTTTTATTTCTTGTATAGTTACAACAGAGGATATCTTGTACGTAACTTAAATTAAATTTAAAAATAATAATATTTTGAAATTCGTTCGTTCATAAACTCGTTCATAAACTTAAAATAGTAATCTTAATATAACAATTAAAAATTTTAATCAATTTCAATATAATAATTTTCAATTAATATAACAATTAACATAAACTGATGTATTATGTGTTTGGTTGTATGTATGTTTCCATGTAATATTGCAGTGCGTTTTGTTGTGCGAGTGTTTTGGTATCTTTAAGTATTTCTGGTAACTTGTTGAACAGACTCATTCCTTTGTAAAGAGGTGTATTACGTCCCGTATTGGTTCTTATCTGAGGAAGATTTAAATCATTCTTTTGTCGTGTCTCATGCGCATGCGTGTCAGTTCTGTATGATAGTTGAAAGTTGTGTTTAATTAGTTTGTTTTTTATTTTAAATATAAGGATTGTGGTTTGTAATTTGCAGATTATTTCTATGGGTATTAGTTTAGTGTCTAGAGTGTACAAAGATCGTGATGGTTGTAGCTTAGGGTATCCTTAATAAAATAAAATAAATATTTTAATTACCGAAATTTATTACCAAAAATATTTTTTTCACTGTGTAAAAATTCTCATATTTTTTTTTGGAAAATTTTTTTCAATGCAATCTTTGGTATTCAGGGGTGGGTCAGACAGGTTAAACGACAAAAATAATGGTAATTTTCTCAAATTAGTATAAGCAATTGCTGAATTTGACAATGTTCTTTCAGAACACCTACGACGGATAACTAATAATGAGACACAAAACAAATATTTGCATAAAAGCATTCAGAATGAACTAATTTCAATCGTGTCTAAAGTTATTCAAAATAAAATCGATGATATGATAAAAGCTGCAAAATATTTTTCGATTTATTGTTGATTGTACTCCAGATCAGAGCCGCAATGAACAATTATCATTTATTGTTAGAGTTGTTCATAGAAATCAAAACAAACATGAAATTAAGGAGCTTTTTATGGGTTTTTTAAAAGCTACAGATACGACGGGTAAGGCCTTAACGAATTCAGTTTTAGACCGACTAGCTTCTCTAAAATTTTCAATTAGTGATTGCAGGGGGCAAGGCTATGATAATGGCTCAAATATGAAGGGAAAAAACATTGGAATGCAAGAATTCTAAGACACTAGAAATGAATGTATTCGATTGAATAGAATGAAAAATTGCTTTGAAAAGTGAAAGATCCGTAACAAAAGTTTTATCTCAATTCCGGTCGGTTCGGGAATCGAACCGGCGTCCCTCTGATCAAAGTTTATATGGTTAACCATTTAACCAACTCGACCAGCGACGAGATAAATATTTGTTTTTGGACGATCGACTTGGCATCACAATTATTTTTAATTCATTTTTAGTGTCATTTTTTTGTCTTATTTATTTATTCTACGAACACGTTTTCACTACGAATTGGAATGCAAGCTCAAATTAAACAAATAGAACCCCAAGCATTTTTTGTGCCATGCGCATCACTTCAGCTAACCTAGTCCTTCTGGATTCAGTTTAATGTTCACTTCAAGCTGTAAATTTTTTTGATACTGTCCAATGTTTATATGTTTTTTTTTCTAGTTCTGTTTCAAGATGGGACATTTTGAAACGGAATGTGAAAACATTAACTCTCAAGCCACTCTGTACGACAAGATGGGAAAGCCGCATAGAAGCTTTAAAACCCTTAATGTGTAGGTTAGGTAATATTTATGACGCTTTAGTTCAAATAGGAAGTGATAAGGATAAGGACAAGGACGGAATAACAAGAAATAACGCGAATAGTTTATCTCTCAAAATTATTCAATTTGAATTTATTTGTTCATTAATTATTTGGTATAATATTCTTGATAAAATTAATATATTTAGCAAATATTTACAAAGTCCTGTTATTTGTTTAACGACGGCAGTACATTTGTTAGAGGGCACAAAAGAGTTTTTGACGAACTTACGAAATGAGGAAAAATTTCAGGGGTTTATCTTGCAAGCTAAAGAAATAGCTTTAAAATTAGATGTTCCACCAAATTTCCCGGATGCTCCAAGGCGCCCTAGTCGAAAACCTCAACTTTTTTCGTACTAAGGTTGAGACGAAATTATATCAAATCCTAAACAAAAATTTGAAGTTGAATTTTATTTTCAATTCAGGTGATTCAATCTGTTAGCGAACGGTTTGATCAAATTTCGGAACACAATAATATTTTCAAATTTTTGCATAATATTTCTGTGGCTTCATTAAATGCTTCTGATCTTTTAAATAATTGTCTGTCCCTAGAAAAGCATTTAACTTTTAATTTAAAGTCTGATATTGTAGGTTTAGATTTATGGGACGAAATAAAAACATTCCAAAGTATAGTTTCAGGAACTTTAAGCCCTATAGAATCATTAGGTTTTATATTTAAAAAGAAATTCGACCAGATATTACCAAATCTAGTTATAGCTCTTAGAATTTTATTGACAATACCAGTAACAGTAGCTTCCGGGGAACGTAGTTTTCTAAATTAAAAATTAATAAAAATTATTTACGTGGTACAATAGGACAAGAAAGACTGGTAGATTTAGCTAGAATATCTTTTGAAAGTGAATTTCTGAGCAACTTGGATTATAGTGACTTGATAGACGACTTTGCAAGAATCAAAGCGCGTAAAATAAAATTTAACTAACTAATATATTTTACAATTTAAAAATACACGCTTGAATTTTAGTGCTATTTATCCAATTTTTTTAATTTTTTGTTATTGAAATTCGTACGCTGTATTAGAACGATAACAATATTTAATCTTTTATTTATTTTTTAATGTTTATTTTTGAGGACTATACCTACGTGGGATACCTCGTAGCTTTGTTTTGAAGAACTATTTGATAGCTTTGTTTTGAAGAATTTGAAGTTCGTTCAATTTATATTGTGGAGCATTGTTCCATATTGGGTTCAGATATAAAAGGTGTGTCATGATGTGTGCGTTGTAAATGTTCCAGAGTGCTTGTTTGTGTAAGTATGGTTTCAAACGATATAATGCAAAAATAATTGGTTACCTTATTTTTGATTTTATCGATGTGTTGTGCCCAGTTTAATTTATCATCTATTATCAGTCCTAAATATTTTGTGCTATTAACCCGTTTTATTATGCTATTCGTTAATGTTATATCGATAATGTTTTCTTCAGCTCAGGGGCGTCAATTAGGTAGGGCTGGGGGGGCATTGGCCCCCCCAAGGATCTGATACTATCAATAATTCAATACATCGATTCAATAAAACCATCCAATCGTGGTAGAATTATACACTATAAAAATTTCAATGCACTGTTATTTTGTAAATTCGTTTAATTTTTAGAAGATTTACTTAGCTAATATACCAATTTTATCGCATACTATTAATTGAAATATATCTGAAAATATAATTATTACGTTACATATTATTTTGGCCCGACTAAAGTACGGTTCACCAAAATATTCAAACCGTTATCGTTCTTTGTATAGACTAGAGCGCCGCCGATACGAAAGGCGGTCGTATTGCTTCTAATCTTCTGATGAAATCAGTTTTATAAACAAAACACGATCGTTCTTCCAAAAACGCCGTGGGTGCGTATTTTGACAAAATTCTATCGTACTAGGCATTACCGATTTTAGAAGAACGATTGTGTTTTGTTTATAAGATATTCGTGTCTGAGCCAGAGGAAACAAAACATTTCATTAGTATAGGGCTCCTCGAGAGTTCATAGTGCAGTATTTAATATTCAAATTTCAATTGTTATTGGCCATTGGTAATTTATATAAACTTAAAAGTAAGTACATGCAGGAGAACACAGCCTAATTATTTTTTTTTTAATAAAATGTGTTGTGTAGTAGGAATTACAATATGTGTCACAATAACACATAAAAACCTTTTAAGACCAAGGTCCCACAACAACATACGTTCGAAGGTGTTGATGGACGTAAATCTTCCTTTTTTTGTTTTTTTATATTTTTTGTTAAAGAATGGATAACTAAACAAAAAATCCTGTCACCGAGAAAATATGACTTAGGCCAATATTTTATGATAGAATAGAGAAAATAAAAGTAAATTAAAAAGTAAATAGCAAATTTTGACAAAAATTTGCTGAAACAAAACAAAAATGTAGTTGCCAATAATCCAGCCGGTTGCCTATTCCTTGATCCTGTGACGCACCATCTTTCTTAATGATTAAAGCCCACACATAGTTATATGAAGGCTCGTTTCTTCAAGGAAGCAATAGCGTCTCATCATCAAGGATTATTTCACAGCTAAGATTGAAGGTGCTACCGTTGCCTGAATACAGTTCATCCGCCACCACCCCTAAGATGTCACCTTGGCTTGTGATATCTCACTGCTATTGCCGGTGGTATGTGATATCTCACGTTAGCTCATATGTCAATAGCAGGGACTGGAGTACGCGGGGTTGTCACACCCGTAGATCAAAAATAAAAAAAAAATTTAAAACAATAAAAACTGATCCCTCCATGCCCCACTTATTTTGAGAACCCTGACTGTTTGGCCCTGTTTTTTGTCTATATCATATTGTACAAACTTTACAACTTTTTTAAAAACCATAAATTAAAAACAATTCTAAATGTAAAATCCTATAACATATCTAAAATTTTCTTGATAGTTGTGCTAATTTTTATAAAATGAATGAAAGGTAGGGTTTTCTTATATATTTTCTTATGGTAGGGTTTTCTTATAGATTTAAAAGAAGCTCGCAATAATTGTACAATTTTGAATCAAATGAAAAATTTACGCACATTTATGGGTAGTAAACTGCCCAGACGTCCCACGCTGCGTGGAAATGTCCCACATTTCGTTGCGTTGTCCCACGAAGAAATTTGTCCCACAAAGCGTCCCACGAAACAAATATTTCCACCACATTTGCCCGCATTATCGAAATAATCAAAAAACCTTATATCTACCTACGTACAGTTTGCGCAATATCTTAGTCAAAGCAATGGCTTCACAGTTTTTTCTTGCAGTTTGTATGATGTTATGTATATGTTGATTTAACTATATTGAGAGAACAAACAGTGCAATATTTTTTTTACTAAATAGTGTTTAAACTATAATTTTCATAGAAATACTAAACTCAGTTTTTTCACTTCAATAATTTACATTTTATTTTGCAAATATCTTTTGATGTCTAACACATCTACCTCAGCGAAAAGGTTTCTTTGTTTATAGAAACATCTCCTCGGTGTATATACGAGAGATCGAAGGTATATTATGAAAAATAAAATACAAAATATTTTACTTAAAAAGACGCAGTTTTCCGTATAAATTCATAAACATTTAAATTTTCAAACCAGAGTTTACAATTTTACTTTATTCGAGCACTCATTTCAATCCTTTGAAATAATATTCAAAAATTAAAATGTTCATAATTGGAATATCGTTCTTACTCGTAAGAGTATTATTTTTGTTTTTTCGATTTTACTCCTTTGGAGCAGATTACATTTTCCTGTTCTTTCATTCGATTTGCAAAAGAGCAAAATTAGTCATCCTTTATATTCATTTTTCTAACAATACATGAATAATTGAACGAATCATTCGAAGCATTTTACGTTGGAAAGCATCAAATTTGAAGCAAAAATAAAAGTTTTGAGTATTTGAAAGAAAATATTTATTTCAATTTAGTAGCAAGAATGATATTGTAATAAACTTCGTCCAGAATGGGTTAATTTTATTTACTCATTCATTAATTAAAAGTTAACTCCTTTTTCAATCTTTTACTTGTATTGCAAATTGTATTGCATAAATTAATGTAAATTAAATTTGTTATACAAATGTTTACATTAATGAATTAAAAGGAGTTACCTAATACATTTTGCATAAATTAAATTTGAGTTCGCTAATACAAATGCAAGTATGAATGAAAACAGGTGTGGCCTATTTCAGATGTACGGACTACGTAGTATTGATTTCTAGTGGATTATAGAAGTTTCGATTTATTTATTTTTCGATATAAATAAGCAAACAAAAATATCAGATAGTCAGTTTTACTTTGGCAATTAAAAGTGTTTATAAATATTCGCAAGTTTAAGGAATAATCGGTGGTACTTGAGCCTGGGTACTAATAGTGAAAGAATCTGAACTTAGTGGAATAGTAAATACAGATTTTACGATTCCGAATACTATTGATTCAAATTGTGGAAAAGCGGTGAAGTTTATGGTACATAAATTGGAGACCCTGGAATTTATTGTAAGGAAAAACGGAAGCTGCTGTAATTTGATGACAAATAAAGTTTGAGACTCTGTTAACTAAAGATCTGTCTTTTACTGTCGTGTTTGTTCAATAATCTAAAAGAACCAACGAAGAGTCGTTACAGTGGTGTCAGAAGTGGGATTATTGAAACAATGGTCAGGACAGTAAATATTAGTGATCTCAGCCAGACCCAGCTGAAGGATGAGTTGAAGAAAAGGAATGCTCCAATCCATGGAACGAAGGCAGAACTTGCATTCCGGCTGCGTAAAGTTTTAGAAGAAGCAGGCCAAAACACAGAGGTCATAGAAGTAGAGCAGGAAGAAGCTCCGGTTCAGAATGCTCCAGCGATTGATCCGAGGATTGCGTTGATGAAGGAAATGATGGCACAGCAACAACAACAATTTGCTGATATGATGGCCAAACAAGGAAACCACCAACAACAACAACTTGCTGATATGATCGCCAAACAAGGAAACAATCTGATGGCCAAACAAGAGAAACCTGCAGCAGAACAAAAAGTAGATCAACAACGACAACTTGCTGACCTGATGGCCCAACAAAAACTAGATCAACAACAACTACTTGAAGTAATCGAGTCACGTATATCCAGTGCGGAGGTTAAAATCAACAACATGGAAAGGGAGCTGCGGAAAGTTACCGAAGAACATGAAGAGAAATTACGCAATCTTTCGAGTGAAATCCGCCAAGAAATAGCACAAATGAAGTCTGGTAACATAATCAATCCATCAACTACTTCAGCTCCAGCTAGAGTGAAAACACCCGTATTTGATGGATCTACATCGTACCAGATATTTAAGATGCAATTTGAAATAGCAACAACTGGGTTCGATCACCAGCAAAAAGCAAATGCGCTTATATTGGCATTGAAGGGACCTGCTGCTTGCAGACACTATCAGCGACAGAGCGTGATTACAACAAGCTAATGGAGGCCTTAGAAGTAAGATATGGGGAAAGTCATATGCAAGCTCTCCATCGCATGCAGCTCAAGACACGAAAACAAGGAGTCAGCGAAACCTTGCAAGAATTAGAGGCTGACATTGTGAGACTGGTTAATCTATCATATCCGAATTATAACGCTGAACACCGAGACGAACTGGCAGCTGATACATTCATCAATGCTCTTCGAGATGTGCAAATGAGAAACCAGCTTTATCTAAGCGGAAAGAAGCTACCTGCTGAAGTCTTAGCATTGGCCCTGCAAATGGAAGCTGGAAAAAGAGCGTACGGTTCAGATAGAGTACGTCAGATGGAAGTTACTGAAGAACCTATAAAAGCAGCGCTTGATGAAGTGATCATGCGTGTCAAAACTTTGGAAGATAAACCTGAACGAAATCAACGAAGTAGATCTAGCAGAGTAAGATGCTGGAACTGTGGGAAGTTGGGGCACATCCGAAGAGAATGTAAATGGGAGCCACACCCGGAAGACAGAGGCCGCGTTCCGGATTCGGGAAACTAGATTGTGCCAGTTTTGAAGGGCGAAAGCTGGCTCAATTACAATGCCCTACATTGGTGGTATCACAAGTAAAAAGAGAAAATAGTAGTCTAGTCTTAGAGGCAACCGTTGGAAGCAGATCGTGCATGTTGACTTTGGACACAGGTGCTTCGAGATCAATAGTGCGTCCAGATGTGGTTTGTGATAGTCAGATCGAGACAGCAAGACGATTCACCCTAAAAACAGCTACGGGTGAAACAGTTCTAGTTCATGGAGAAAGCGACCAAGAGGTTCACCTTGGAGGAAATTCATTTAGGCACCGATTTATTGTAGCAGATATAGAAGATGACTGCATAATTGGGCTTGACTTCATGAAAGAATACAATTTTATATTAGATCTGGGAAGCCACGTACTGAGATATGGAAACACAGAAATAGTGCTAAACGCCACCAACGACAATGCTGAGGTCCGTGTTATTAGTGATGGACCAACTGAGATCCCGGCAAAATCTGAGAAAATCATATGGACTAAGCTACTAGATAAAAGTGACCAAAATTCACCTGTGATGATTAAGCCAGCTAACAACGACTTTGGGGGAAACATTATGATTGGCCGAACGCTAGTTGCAGCAAAAGAGGGAGTAGTTCCAGTGCAACCGATTAACGTCTCAAATAAACGAGTGGTCATCAATCATGGAGAAGAAATCGCCAAATGCAGCACCATAAAAGAGATAATCAGCTGTGAAGAAGAGCAAAAGGTCTTCATGCAGAGAAACAATCCCGCATTAGTAGCAATACTTCAAGATCTTAGTAAAAGAATGAATCCAGCCGAATTCAAAGAAATCAAGAGGGTATTAACGAAGATGAGCAGTGTTTTCTCTACTGGAGATGAAGATGTTGGAAGAACAAACATCGTGCGACATAGGATCAACACTGGAAACGCTCATCCTATCAGACAGCCTCCTAGAAGACTACCACTGGCTAAACACGAGGAAGTGCAAGGGATGCTGGACAAAATGAAAAATGATGGAGTCATCAGGCCATCTAAGAGTCCATGGAGCTCACCAGTGGTGCTAGTTAGAAAAAAAGATGGGTCAGCTCGTTTTTGTGTAGACTATCGAAGGCTCAATGAGGTAACCATTAAGGACAGCTATCCACTGCCACGAATTGATGACACACTGGATACACTATCAGGGGCCAAATGGTACAGCACATTAGATCTGAAGAGTGGCTACTGGCAAGTTGAAATGCATCCAGAAGATCGACGAAAGACAGCATTTTCTACTGGCAATGGGTTGTGGGAGTTCAATGTGATGCCGTTTGGTCTATGCAATGCCCCAGCAACATTTGAACGTCTAATGGAATGCGTGTTGCATGGTTTAACCTGGAAGGCCTGCCTAGTTTATCTTGATGACATCATTATAATGGGTCGCAACTTCGAAGAGCATCTAATGAACCTCGAAGAAGTACTCAGAAGAATAAGTAATGCCAAAATGAAGTTGAATCCGGTAAAGTGCAATCTCTTCCACAAAGAAGTGAAGTACCTTGGACACATCATTACAGAACATGGAGTCAGAACCGATCCCGAGAAGATTGATGCTGTGAAAAATTGACCAGTACCGAAGAATGTTCATGAGCTACGCAGTTTCCTTGGCTTATGCACCTATTATCGAAGATTCGTGGAGAATTTTGCAAATATCGCCAAGAGTCTACATAAATTGACAGAGGCAAATACCAAGTTTCTGTGGACAACCGAATGTAATGAGGCATTCTGCCGTTTAAAAGAAAAACTATGCAACAGCCCTATACTAGCCTATCCAGAATCCGGAAAGATGTTCATTCTGGACACAGACGCAAGCAATGTAGGAACCGGAGCTGTTTTGTCACAGAAAGTTGGAGACGATGAGAAAGTGGTGGCGTACTTCAGTAAAGTTCTGTCAAAGCCGGAGCGGAATTACTGTGTCACGAGGAAGGAGTTGCTAGCTATCATCAAGGCTGTGAAACATTTCCACAAGTATTTGTGTGGACAACCATTCCTGATTCGCACGGACCATGCTGCTCTAAAATGGTTATTACAATTCAAATTTCCTGAAGGACAAGCAGCAAGATGGATAGAGATCCTGCAGAACTACGACTTCAAAGTTGAACACCGCAAGGGAAGGATCCATGGTAACGCCGATGCCCTGTCCAGAAGACCCTGTATAGAGGAGTGCAAGTCATGTAGCAGAACTGAGGGAAATGAGGCAATGAAAGTGAACCAAATCAAGTTCCAAACTCCTGAAGATTGGTGTACCGAGGCAATTAAAAGAGAGCAGCTAGAAGATCCAGCTACGGCTCCAGTATTGAAATGGAAAACCGAGGGAAGGCGGCCAGAGTGGAAAGAGGTATCACCTTTAAGTACGGAAGTGAAATGCTACAGGGCGCAATGGGACTCACTATTTATGGACAACGGGATACTTAAAAGAAAATGGGAGTCCGCTGATGGAAAGAAAGTGTTAGAACAACTGGTGTTGCCATCAAGTCGAGTGGAAGAGGTACTGGGAAAGCTGCATGGAAGTATTTCTGGAGGACACCTGGGAG
Organism: Diogma glabrata; assembly: GCA_963693315.1. Lineage (NCBI taxonomy): Eukaryota > Metazoa > Arthropoda > Insecta > Diptera > Cylindrotomidae > Diogma > Diogma glabrata. The sequence continues at coordinate 23,827 of CAVNZG010000938.1, forward strand.
TCAATAAAACCCTGGCTAAAGTAAGGGAGAGGTTTTATTGGGTAAGGTATCGAACAGACGTGGAGCAATGGTGTCGGCGATGCGATACTTGTGCAGCGAGCAAAGGACCAAAAACTAGAACTCGAGGAGAGATGCAACAGTACAATGTGGGTGCCCCAATGGAGAGAATTGCTATAGACATCGCGGGGCCATTTCCGGAAACGACAAAAGGTAACAAATACATCATGGTGGTCATTGATTACTTTACAAAATGGCCGGAAGCTTATGCAATACCGAACCAGGAAGCAGTTACGGTCGCGGAAACATTAGTCAATGAATGGGTTTGCAGATATGGAACACCGCTCGAGTTGCATACCGACCAGGGAAGGAATTTCGAATCTCAACTGATGGAAGAGCTGTGCAGAACACTCGGCATTAGAAAAACACGAACTACACCTATGAACCCGCAGTCAGATGGCATGGTAGAACGATTCAACCGAACCATGGAAGAACATTTGTCAAAGGTAGTAGAAGCCAACCAAAGAAATTGGGACAAGGATCTTCCGTTATTCTTGATGGTCTATCGTAGCGCAGTGCACGATACGACAAGTGAAACGCCAGCGAATATCATGTTCGGAAGAGAACTTCATCTTCCTAGTGACATCGAGTTCGGCATCCCTGGAGGTCTGGTATCCACAAAAACAGATTATGTGGGACAACTAAGGGAGAAGATGAATAAAATCCATCAGCAGGTTCGAGACCACATTAAGATTGCCAGTGACAAAATGAAAACCAGGTACGACATAAATGCAAATAGTGGCGGTTTTCAAGAAGGAGAATTGGTATGGCTATATAACCCCAGAAGAACTAAGGGAAGATCACCCAAGCTGCAGCCAGATTGGGAAGGCCCATATAAAATAATCAAACGAATTAATGATGTCATCTACCGCATACAAAAGGGACCCCGTACCAAGATGAAAGTGATACATCTGCAAAGGTTGGCACCGTACCAAGGTAACAGCACCAATGCGATATCTGATATTGTTCGGGACGAACAAAACTAAATGGAGGGCAATGTAATAAACTTCGTCCAGAATGGGTTAATTTTATTTACTCATTCATTAATTAAAAGTTAACTCCTTTTTCAATCTTTTACTTGTATTGCAAATTGTATTGCATAAATTAATGTAAATTAAATTTGTTATACAAATGTTTACATTAATGAATTAAAAGGAGTTACCTAATACATTTTGCATAAATTAAATTTGAGTTCACTAATACAAATGCAAGTATGAATGAAAACAGGTGTGGCCTATTTCAGATGTACGGACTACGTAGTATTGTTTTCTAGTGGATTATAGAAGTTTCGATTTATTTATTTTTCGATATAAATAAGCAAACAAAAATATCAGATAGTCAGTTTAACTTTGGCAATTAAAAGTGTTTATAAATATTCGCAAGTTTAAGGAATAATCGGTGGTACTTGAGCCTGGGTACTAATAGTGAAAGAATCTGAACTTAGTGGAATAGTAAATACAGATTTTACGATTCCGAATACTATTGATTCAAATTGTGGAAAAGCGGTGAAGTTTATGGTACATAAATTGGAGACCCTGGAATTTATTGTAAGGAAAAACGGAAGCTGCTGTAATTTGATGACAAATAAAGTTTGAGACTCTGTTAACTAAAGATCTGTCTTTTACTGTCGTGTTTGTTCAATAATCTAAAAGAACCAACGAAGAGTCGTTACAATATTTTACTATTTTCACTCCTCTGTGTGGGAGTGTTATATTTTTTTTAAGCTACGCACTCTCAAAGAACAAAGTAAAGGAGTGATATAAGTAGCGTTTCAAACTCTGTTTAAAACACACTTTAACTAGGTAGCTCAAAAGTAAAAGTATTACTTTCTAATTTCTAATTTTTTTTTCTCAATAAAGAAATCAAAATATAACGACGCAAAAGTTTATTGTATTACCAGTCGGAGTGAATTTGCAAATTAACAGTGGACATTATGATATTAAAAGACATATATGTTAGATACAGATAAACATAAAAAAGCGTTGCTATAATCCGCCAGCTCCAGTAGCTTAAACAAGTTTTGTTGTTATTTTGTTTTCTTGTTGTTATTTAACATTGACAAAAAGCTGGTTGCAATTTGCGCTGATAACACGAACACCAATTATAGTGGTGTCATGTCAAGGGGTGAAAATTTAAAAGCAAACTAAACGCGAATTTGAACCAGAATGTATTGGGTATTGGATTCGCAGCCCGTATTCTAAATAATGCAATAAGAAGTGCTGCGGATTTAAATGGCAGGGTTAAACAAATTTGGATATTTTACTGTCTTTACTGGTTTAAGTTGAAGGAGTTCTGCGGCAAAAGTAATGTCAAACATAACCAACTTATTGGATACAGTGAAACTCGCTGGCTGGCGGTAATGCCAGACCTAGAAAGAATTTTGAAAATGTACGAACCACTGTAAGCAGATTTCCTAACGGTTGAAAAATGTCCAATTAAAATAAAAGAATTTTTTGAAGAATTAAATAGTAAATAAATAGTAAATGAAAGCATTAAATAGTAAATTTATGCACAATCTAGTTAGCACGTTTTCACCGTCCCTCTTTCTCGCAATAGAAATTCTAATTAGTTAGTATTTGGAAGAATGTTTGCATTCTGTCCCACATTTTAACGATTTGGCTCTGGTCAGTTTAGGGTAGACATAACTCTTTCTCTCTGAGACAAATAAAGGAAAACAAACAAAAAAACGATTCGACATAAGAGGAGTCACGTAGGGATTGCAATCACGTGGTGTTGTATGGATTCTGGGACTACGTGACTCATAAATTTTAAATCCCGGGATGCCTGGTATCGTATATAAAAACCATCCTTTTTTTATGCTGCACGATCTGTTGTCGTTTACAAATTCACTCTCTGAACAGTTACAAAGATATAATAATTTCTAGCACACGCGCTTTAATTAAAACTACTTTCTTGATGCTTAAACAATGCAGAGACGGTACTAAATTTAAAATTATTTTTAACAAATGAAGGGATTTTGCAGAACTTTGCGGCATTCGCTTCAATGAAACAACACCAGAAGACAAAGATCTAGCAGAGTAACCAAGGTAGTTCAAAAGTATTTTATTTTTATTTCTTAGTCCATGCATTTAAGTGCTTTTAAATATATGTGTGTATAAAAATGTGTATGTTATGTTTTACGAAAAAAATCTTTTTATGTCATTTAAATTCTCGCCCCCCCAAGATTTTGGTGAAATGACGCCACTGCTTCAGCTATCGGTTTGTGTTTGGTGAATATTATGTAATTGCTTTTGGCTATGTTTATTTGTAATTTAATTTCTTGGAGGAAATGGGCAATCGTTTGAATGTCATCTTGTATCTGACTGAGAATAGATTCTGTTGTTAAGGCCGTGTACATAATTGCCGCGTCATCAGCATACATCTGGAGTTGTCCATTAAGTTTGAGGTTGAATATGCCGTTAATATAGATCGAGAATTCTGGTGCTGAGAGCATGGATCCTTGAGCTAGTCCCTGGTTTATTGTTTTTGTTTTACTTTTGCACGAGCCTATTTCTGTAAATTGTTGTCTGTTTGTGTGAAAAGATTTAAGCAGTTTAAGTGGGACTTCTTTAATACCAATTTGGTGCAAGTCTTCAAATAAGATATCATGTTGCGCGGTGTCAAATGCTTTTCTAACATCCAAAAAAAGACAGGCTGTTGTATTTCCTTTATCAATATTAGTTTCAATGAAGTTTGTTAGATGTGTGCATGGAGTAAGTGTGCTTGAACTTGTCACAAATCCAAATTGGTTTTCATTTATTATATTGTTGTCGGTCAGGAAATGATTTAGTCTTGTTTGTATTGCTTTCTCAAAAATTTTGGAACATGATGTTAAAACAGAAATTGGTCTATAGTTGTCTATATCTTGTTTACTACCTGTTTTATGTATTGGTGATATTCTGGCAATTTTATGGATATTTGGATAAGACCCTGATTGAAACATATCGTTTATCAATATAGATATCTTGGGGCTGAGCGTATCTACAAACGTTTTAAAAAAGGTCATGGTTATTTCTGGGTGAGTTTTCTGCATAGGATCTTGATGAAACTTTGGCAAATGATACAGGTTCACTTGAAAATAGAAGATCTGGATTCATTTTAAATTTGGACAAAATGGCGGGGGGTCTCCCGAACACCTCTAAGTTTAAATCTTGAATAACTTCTGATCCCGAGCTATGATCTTATTGAAACTTAGTATATAAAGTTTTAATACTGTTTCCAATACTTCTGCATACCAACTTCCGGTTTGTCACTTCCGGTTAAAAAGTTTTTTTTTCAGGTGTTTATCCCTACTGTAGCCTACAATTACCAATCGATTTTCATGAAACGTTGCGAAAAGCTTTTAAAGAACATGAGAAAGATTTTATCAGCTTTTGGAGCACATTGGATAAAGGGTTGGGGGGTCCACCATACAACAGGTGGTTTTTTCCACAAAGTTTTTATGTTTGTTGGGAGCATAAAACATTCATTCTTGAATGAATTTTGATGACACTTTGGAAAAAGATGCAAACATGTATGACAAAGAACTGATTAGTTTTTGAGCGATAGTGAACAAAGTGGTGGGGGGTCCCTGGAGCACCTGTTTTTTTGAAAGCTCTATAACTTCTGTACCCGATAAGCGAATTGGATGAAACTTGGTACATGAGTATGTAGTACAGTTTAAAATAGTTCTGCATCCCAACTTCCGGTTTTTCACTTCCGGTAAAAAAAATTTTTTTGTACTTTTTTGAAGTTTTTTCAGTGTCTTTATGCACACTACAGCCTACAATAATGAAGTGATTATAATGAAACTTATGGAATAGGGTTTCAATTAGTGTGAAAAGATAATTATCATGTTTTGGGACACATTGATCAAAGTGGTGGGGGGTCTACCATACAAATGCTGACTTTTCACACTTTGTTTTTTAAGTTTGTTGGGAGCATACAGACTTCATTCATTATTCAATTTTAATGACACTTTGGAAAAAGATGGAAACTTAAGTAACAAAGAACTGATTAGTTTTTGGATAATATTGGAATAAGTGGTGGGGGTCCTCCCGAACACATGTTTAATGTGTCACACTTTTTTCAATGTTTGTTGGGAGCACACAGCATTCGTCCGTGAACGAATTTTGATGACACTTTGGAAAAAGATGCAAACATGTATGGCAAAGAACTGATTAGTTTTTGAGCGATAGTGAACAAAGTGGTGGGGGGTCCCTGGAGCACCTGTTTTTTTGAAAGCTCTATAACTTCTGTACGTGATAAGCGAATTGGATGAAACTTGGTACATGAGTATGTAGTACGGTTTAAAATAGTTCTGCATCCCAACTTCCGGTTTGTCACTTCCGGTAAAAAAAAATTTTTTGTACTTTTTTGAAGTTTTTTCAGTGTCTTTATGCACACTACAGCCTACAATAATGAAGTGATTATAATGAAACTTATGGAATAGGGTTTCAATTAGTGTGAAAAGATAATTATCATGTTTTGGGACACATTGATCAAAGTGGTGGGGGGTCTACCATACAAATGCTGACTTTTCACACTTTGTTTTTTAAGTTTGTTGGGAGCGTACAGACTTCGTTCATTATTCAATTTTAATGACACTTTGGAAAAAGATGGAAACTTAAGTAACAAAGAACTGATTAGTTTTTGGATAATATTGGAATAAGTGGTGGGGGTCCTCCCGAACACCTGTTTAATGTGTCACACTTTTTTCAATGTTTGTTGGGAGCACACAGCATTCGTCCGTGAACGAATTTTGATGACACTTTGGAAAAAGATGCAAACATGTATGGCAAAGAACTGATTAGTTTTTGAGCGATAGTGAACAAAGTGGTGGGGGGTCCCTGGAGCACCTGTTTTTTTGAAAGCTCTATAACTTCTGTACGTGATAAGTGAATTGGATGAAACTTGGTACATGAGTATGTAGTACGGTTTAAAATAGTGCTGCATCCCAACTTCCGGTTTTTCACTTCCGGTAAAAAAATTTTTTTTTTACTTTTTTGAAGTTTTTTCAGTGTCTTTATGCACACTACAGCCTACAATAATGAAGTGATTATGATGAAACTTATGGAATAGGGTTCCAATTAGTGTGAAAAGATAATTATCATGTTTTGGGACACATTGATCAAAGTGGTGGGGGGTCTACCATACAAATGCTGACTTTTCACACTTTGTTTTTTAAGTTTGTTGGGAGCATACAGACTTCGTTCATTAATTTATTTTAATGACACTTTGGAAAATGATGGAAACTTAAGTAACAAAGAACTGATTAGTTTTTGGATAATATTGGAATAAGTGGTGGGGGTCCTCCCGAACACCTGTTTAATGTGTCACACTTTTTTCAATGTTTGTTGGGAGCACACAGCATTCGTTCGTGAACGAATTTCGATGACACTTTGGAAAAAGATGCAAACATGTATGGCAAAGAACTGATTAGTTTTTGAGCGATAGTGAACAAAGTGGTGGGGGGTCCCTGGAGCATCTGTTTTTTTGAAAGCTCTATAACTTCTGTACGTGATAAGCGAATTGGATGAAACTTGGTACATGAGTATGTAGTACGGTTTAAAATAGTTCTGCATCCCAACTTCCGGTTTTTTACTTCCGGTAAAAAAAAATTTTTTGTACTTTTTTAAAGTTTTGTCAGTGTCTTTATGCACACTACAGCCTACAATATCGAAGTGATTGTGATGAAACTTATGGAATAGGGTTCCAATTAGTCTTTGTTGGAAGCATACAACATTCGTTCGTTAAGTAATTTTGATTACACTTTGCAAAAAGATGCAAATATGTATGGCAAGGAACTGATTAGTTTTTTTAGTGATAGTGAACAAAGTGGTAGGGGGTCCTCCAAGCACCTGTTATTTTGGAAGCTCAATAACTTCTGTACCTGATAATCGAGTTGGATGAAATTTGGTACATACACATTTAGTACGGTTTACAACAGTTCTGCATCCTAACTTCCGCTTTGTCACTTCTGATAAAATTTTTTTTACTTTTTCTCGTACAACAGAATTTATGTTTGTTGGGATACTACTGCCTGCTTTAATATTTTTATTATTAGAACTACGAAGTCCATAATATTGGTTAGCTTTTAATTAAAGTATTTTATGGATATTAGCTCATTATATATCCAGAACACTATGTTTCCAGAGCTGTGGTGAAGTCAGCCTATGCATCAGCGTCGCAATATTTTTTTACTACTTGCATGAGAAATTTCAATTATTTACTCAAAAACCCAAGACAAAAGTTATTTTTCTCAGCTAAGGTTTTATTTATTTATTTATTTATTTATTTATTTATTTATTTATCTTTTAAACCAACAAACAGATTTACAGAAATCCAATTACTTGCTGGTTATATCAGAAATTACTTAATTCTAGTTCACATCAAAATTTGAAAATAATTTTAACAATTAAATAAAAGAGAAAAAAAAAACAAACAAAATAGAAATAGTAAAAAAGAATAAAAACACAAATTAAAAAGACAATATTAAATTATAACCTACAATCTAATGATGTAGAGTATCATCAAAACATAAATATAGAAATTTTTAAATTGATTCAAAGTTATCAACAATAAATTTGATGATCAGTTAAAACTTAAATCAATTTAAAAATAGTTGTTTTGAACTTCTTTAATGGCATAGAGATCGAAGACAAATCCAGTTCATTAAAGTAACAATTATGAGAATTTTGCAATCTTACCATAGGCGAGTTTCTCATAAAATTAGTCCTGTATGTAGCAATAGAAAAAGATGCAGGATTTCTTATGTTGTATCTATTATTATTACGATATGACAATTGATTAACGATGTCGGTATCCAGTTGTAGAATTATTATTTTGTATAATGTTAACTCATCTGTGATTATACGCCTATTTAGTAATGTTCGGAAGCCATATCTATTAAGTCTATCACAGTACGGTTCATACGAAATTTTCATTTTATAGTTGAGAAATCTCAGAACTTTTTTTGAACTCTTTCAATTAAATTTATATAAGTTTGGTAACATGGATTCCATATGGAAGAGAGGTATTCAAGTTGACTTCGGACAAGAGCATTATAAATTGAAACAAAAGACCCAGATCCTGAGAACTTTTTGGTAATTCTCATTACAAAGCCTAACATCTTTAGAGACTTATTAACAATACTTCTAATGTGTGTGTTGAAACTGAGTTTACTATTAACTATTACACCTAGGTCACGCACGTCCTCTTTGCATTCAAGTGGAACATTTGCAATACTATATGAGTGATTTGAATTGGAAAGTCTTGATTTTATACTTAACGAGTAACATTTACTTATGTTAAGATGTAAGTCGTTTTCAACACACCAGCACTGGAGATTATCAAGGTCTGATTGAATCTGATAGCGATCACTAGATGTTTTGACTGACGAAAATATTTTAAGGTCATCGGCAAACAATAGAACTTCACTTTTGATATTACTAACAAGATCATTGATGAATAAAATGAACAATAAAGGACCCAATGTAGAACCTTGTGGAACACCAGATGTGGGTATAAATTCAAAAGACTTTTCATTTTTAAGCTCTACATATTGACATCTGTCGCTCAGATAAGATCTAAACCACCACAATAGTTTACCACGAATACCATACCTTTTGAGTTTCCGTAAAAGAAGATGATGATTAACTTTATCAAAAGCCTTGGTGAAATCTGTATATATCACATCAACTCCCTTACCCAAGTTAATCGAAGCATAAAGGTATTCTGTAAATTGAAGCAGATTAGTTAACACTGAGCGATTTTTGAAAAAGCCGTGTTGCTTACGAGAAATAAGATGCTTAGTGTGTTCGAATACTTTGTTATGTACCAGTTTTTCAAAAATTTTACAACAGCTGTTCAAAATACAAATTGGCCTATAATTCTTAATGTCCGTAATATCACCAGATTTAAAAATAGGAACTACTTTGGACCTCTTCTATTTATTTGGAAAAACACCTTCATCTAATGATTTGTTAAATAGAAAAGTTAATGGAACAGCAATAGACGAGGCTACATTTTTTAGAAAAATAGGTGGTAGTAAGTCTGGACCACAAGTTTTATTTGTATCCAGATTATTTAATAATACCCTAGTTTCTTCAGGTGCAAATACTATTTCGGAAATCAAATCGGCATTTACCTGCATATTTGATAAGTCGTTGGCAATATTGGAAGTATTATTATTGTTATAAACTGAGCCAAAATAGTTTGCAAAAGAATCACATATGTGTTTAGATTTAGAGCTCTTAATGTCATTTAAGTGCATAGTGTTTGGTGTCGTATCAGATTTCTTTAGTTCACGAGCATACGACCAGAACTTTTTAGGATTATTGGATATGCTATTTTCAACAGATTTAATATGAATGGAATAGGATTTTTTTAACTCAACTTTTGCTTTTTGCCTTATTCTGGAGAACATATTGTAATAATCATTATCTTTAGTTAGTTGAAATTTTTTTCTTAGCGACTCTTTTACACTAAGAAGTTGAATGAGATGAGTTGAGTACCATGATGGATATTCATTTTTCTTTTGAGAAAATTTTAATACATTTTCAGATATAATTCGATTTATAATTTTGTAGAAGTTTTCAATCGACTGATCGATATTAGGAGCTTTTAAAATCTCGACCCAATTAATTTCATTGATTGCATCGTTAATAAGACTGAAATTGCATTTTTTAAAATTATGAAGTTCCACTTTGGTATCTTTAAGAAATTTTATTTGTTTAAATGATAACGATAGTTCGATAGGAGGATGATGACGATCTATTTTGGCTAGAATATCTGAAGCAAGTCAAATTGTAATATTATTTTCAGTTAAGTCAGTCATAACAAGGTCTAGAATTCTGTTATTTGCATTAGCTATACCATTGACTTGTTTGAGACCGCAAAAATTAATAAATTCAACAAGCTCTTGTGAGGATCTGGTATTATATGTTAAGGGTAGAAGTTCTTTAAAATTAGACGGAGTCCAGACAATGTCTGGTAAATTAAAATCCCCCATAATCAAAAATTTTCCTGCATGGTTATTGTTGTTAATTAGATTACTCACATTCTCGAAATACTTTTCATAATCTTCAAATTTGGCCCCTGGATAGATATAGGGCACATTTATATAAAGTTCATTGTGATTGATTTTCACACTAATCCAAATTTCTTCAGCATATACCTCCCAACTATGTTGTCTGTATGACTGGAATTTTCTTTTCACCGCGATTAGACATCCACCTCCATCCACCTTGTCATTAAATAGATTAAGATCCCGATCTCTTCTATATACTACATACTCGTTTGTAAAAAGTTCATTGTTGTTAATGGTATCATTAAGAAATGTTTCGTTCAAACATATAATATCATAATTTGATGTCATCACATTTAAAAGAAATGAATCCGTTTTCGATCTCAAGCCATTAACATTCTGAAAAAAAATTGACAAATTTTGCATTATCTTATTTATCTAAAATCAAAAAATCAAAGAATTTTGGGAAAAACAAAAATCTAAATATATCAACAAAAAAGTTAGCATTAATTAAAGAACACTCAAGTTATGAGTTCTAGAAAAAAAAGTCAAAGGAAAAAAAATAAATTAATAACAAGCTTATTTTTTACGTAGACCATCTATTTGATCGGCGCTCCTTATTCTGATAATTTTCGATTGGTCATCTTTTTTTACCAGAATATTGTTGTTTTGGACCCATACATATTTGAAAATCTTTTCCTCCTTCAATTTCTTCGACAACGAAAATAATTCCTGTTTCCATGATGACAAATGATCCGTGATGAAGAAATTATTCCGACCAGTTGCGTTTGTAGGAAGGCCGAAATCCGTAATTAAAATATTCCTCTCCATTTCCAGTTTTTTAGTTTTAAAGGCATCTATTATTTTCTGTCGTTCAACATTATCCATACACTGGACAATGACCGGTGTAATCTTATCATCTTTGATGTTACGTTTGTTAGCATTTAAAATTTCAATTTTGTCAGCTGAAGATGTAATATTCAAAAAATTGAGGATTTTGTCACACGATTCCTTCACATTTACATTTTGAATATCCGGAACACCATGGAAAAGTAGGTTTAAACTTCTAGAATTTTCCTCATCATAACATATTTTATTCTTTATAACATTAATTTCCTTCCTCAAGAATGCATTCTCCAATTCCAATTTTCTAATTTTTTTCTCATGATCATTAACTATATATGATACTTTTAATAAGGCTTCAAATTTAGTATTTATATGACCCAATGTTGTGGAAAATTTTGTTTGATTGGCTTGGAGAGTTTCCAGTTCAGCAGCAAAAGCCGCAAATGAGGCTTTCATTTCATTGATTTCTATACTGTCAAGGTTACTAATAAGTAATAATTATTCCCCACACCTAATAATAAGTATTTTAGCACCTTAGTAAATAATGAAAATATAATTTTTGTTCGTTTGTTAACTGAGTTCATCTTTGAATTTTTTTAGTTTCTTCCTAAAATAATAATAGTATATTAAAAAATAATATTTTGATTTTATTTTAATAATAATAAATAATGAATGATTGCAAAAATTTCTTTGCAACTATAGTTTAATTTATTTGAAATTTTAATTCGTGTTAAACAGAATTCTGTTGAAATTTAGTTTAGTTGTGAGTTGTAGACTAAAAAAATTCTAAATTTGGCTCAACAATATTGAACAGATTTTCAATTCAATTCATGTCAAAAATAAATAAAAGCTATATTTTTTAATGCAAAGCAATGTGATTTTTATATAGTTTTAAGAAAATTCATTGAAAATAAATTTCTAACTAAGCAGCCCTGAATAATAAATATCCAATACGCAATCCAATAATATGATACACAATGTTTCACCAAATCAAAATTTTTATTTATTCACCATTTGCTTATTAATTGACATTTTATTTTGTGAATAATTAAGAGTTTTAGTGCATCTTTTATATCAAGTAGTAAAAAAAATAGTATATAAACCTCGGTGAAGAAAATTTTCTCCATTTCGGTGCTTAATTCGCGAGAAACGAAGTTTCGAGGAATGATCTGACAATGATCCGACAATGATCTGGCAGGCCAATTTACATCCATCATGAATTGAACAAAATTTTTTAGTCAAATCGTACGTACTTTTAGCCGTAGAATCCGTATCTGCAATAAAAAATTGGGGTTCCTATTTTAGATTCAAAGCAACCCCCGCCCACCTACAAAGAGGGGGGGTGGGGGATTATTTTTTGCACTAATGTGTTTCCCCCGCGGAATGATTAAATTTTGAGTATGGACATTTTTTCCGTAGAGTGCTTATTTTTCGAGATATTTGAAAGTTTCAGGTTAAAAAAATCACCCTGTATATATTATGTTATGTTATATATTATTATGTTTATATATATATTATGTTGCTAGTCACCACAGATGTATTCAATTGAATTTAATGAAAAATTGCTTGGAAAATTGAGAGATCCGTAACAAACACTTATCTCAATTCCAGCTCAAGGATCGAACCGACGTCCTCTAATTAGAGTCAATGGTTCCCTGGTTAAACATTCCAATTGAAACCAATTGAAAAAAATGAATTGAATTAATCGGAATTCTGCATTGGGAATTTTCAATTAATTCCTATTCAAAAAATCTATTTCCAGTACAATCCTATTGATTCCTGTTAAATATCTCTATTTTATTTTTCAGCCGAAATGGATAGGATTCTATAGGAAATGTATATAAATAGGAATTAATTGGAAATTTCCATTGCAGAATTCCGATTAATCCTATTCATTCCTATTAAATCTTTTCCCATTAAATCCTGTTGAATTCATAAGATTGTTTAATTTTTTTCGAAGTTCATTTTTCCTATTGAATCTCTTAATTTCCGATTGAAATTCAATTGGAAATTTCCATTAGAATCCTACAGAACCTCTTTTCCTGTTGAACCCCATTCATTCCGATTGTAGTTTAATTGGTAGATCGAAGTCTTCCTATTAAACCAATTCAATCCGATTCAATCCTATTGAAATTATATTGGATCTAATAGGATTCAATAGGTTTGAATTGGAATGTTTAACCAGGGTTAACCATTTAACGCCCTCGACCAGCAACGAGATAAAAATTTGTTTTTTGATGATCAAGTCAAGTTTTGTCTTATTATTTATGTGGTTTTCTTTTGACTTTTCTAAATCAATTTATAAATTCGGGTCTGAAAAGAACAAAAAACAAAAGTTGATGTGAAATATGTTTGTAATAGTGATATTTAAATGGCGGTTGTCTACTTTTAAATTTGAAAAATTTCGTATAATAGCATATTCTGCAATTGCGTATTGAAATATTTATATTAGTTTCAATTAATTTGTAAATAAAATAATTTTATTTTATTAATTCATATTTGTTTTCAATTTAAATTACTTCATTTTAGAGAAAAGCGTCTTCGTTTTTTCTATGATGCATCTTTTTTCATCCACCCAATGAAATATCATATTTTATTCTAATAAATCCATTTTAGAGTTTTTTTATTTATTAGGAGTTATTTTATTAAATGTTAGTCACATTATATTGTATATATATAATACAAAACACAATAATTAATGCTTCAGAATTAAACAATTCATAGTTATATAAAAATTGTCGTTAACAAAACGTTTATTTTTTAAATTTTCTTTGTTGATATTAGTAATGTCAAAAAAATTTACGAAAAAATGCACATTTTTTTTGATGTAAATAGGAAAAAAAATTGATGTTTTTGGGTGAAAAGAACAATATTTTTGATTTACATCAATTTTTTTTATGGATAAGGGTGAAAAGAATTCGACATTACTCTCACTAACAACTGTTCTATAAACTTTCATACGTTATAATTTATAAATAAATTTATTTTTAGTATGAAAATCATGAACCTCTCTTTTTCTTTTAAGGAAGTTATAATAACAGTCGTCCGTGAAAAATATGAGCTTATGGAGGAATTAAATGAATCCAAACTATTAAACCAAAAACTAGAAGAACAACTTGAAATAGAAAGGTTAGAAACACACAATCGTTTCTTGATAGTTTTTTATTATTACAGTAGTGTTTATATTAACTGTTTAAAAAACATATCAGGTAAACGGAAAACAGAAAAGTATAAAAAATAATGCGGTCAAATATTTAAACATGCTAAACCATAAATTATAGTTAAAAGGGGCAAAAAAGAAAATTTTCTTTGATTGCTCTAAAATTTAAATAATACGTTTAGTATACTTAGTATTTTATTTACCATTTGTGCATGGGTTTTATGTTTTTATTTAATAATTTTTTTCTATTACAGAAATATACATGCAAAACTACAAAAAGAACTTTTAAATCAAATATATGCTCTAAAGGCTAAACTAAACGATAATCGAATAATTTATGTAAGAATTGGTTTATTTGCCATATTTATAATTTTGATAACCTTTAGCAACACTCAGCGAGTTTAAAAGATTAAATAAGGAGGAAGAAATGCCCAGTATGCAACGCAAAAAAGAAATATTTAGCTTTTAAGAAAGCATATGTATTTATGTCAATATCATTAAAATTTATTGGGAAAGGCAATTACGTAAAACTTTTGTATAATTTGTCGCAAATTATTCACAATTTTCATTGATGTTTATTGATTTGAAAACACTTAGCTTTTAGCGCATTATAAATCTTAAACTCTTTGGTAGTACATATAAACCAGTGCAAATAATTTTTGGAAAAGCAAATATTAGTAACAGAATGAAATTTATTGAATAAGTAAGAAAATAAAGCGCAAATGATAGGAAATAGTTATTTAAGTATTAATGGCAGTAAGAGTGTTTTATCGATTGAGGATATACGTTTTGAGATCGAGACGAAGTCGAGATCTCCAATATATCCGAAATTGGCAGTACTCTTAATGCCCGAAATGCTTATTATATATTTTGCACGATCAATAAAAATTCAATTAAAATTATTAAAATAATAAAATTAATTTCTAAGTTTTAATATTTTAAAGAAAATTTTTTTAAATTTGAATTCAAAATCGTAAGCTCTGCGTTTCATCATATTTTTGTAGGTTTTTTTTGTTGCAAAACTAACTTTTATAGAATATTTTTTAAAAATAAATTTTTAAATCTTTTAATTGCAATATTTTTCAAGGAATATTATTTGAAATTGAAGCTTGTAAATTGCCCTACATAAATATATAAATAAAAATCGTTTTTATTCACACCGTGGGGTCTGCCTTACTGATAAGTAATTACTTACCGCCTGCGTGATCGGTAAGTAATTACTTACCGACCTGTGATTTGTAAACGAAACTTACTATGTTTATTTACGAATCAGTAAACAAGCAAAATCGCCTGATCGTGCAAAATAGTTATTTAAGTAATAAGGGCAGTAAGAGTGTTTTGCCAATTGAGGATATATGTTTTGAGATCGAGACGAAGTCGAGATTTCTTATATATCCAAAATCGGTAATACTCTTAATGCCCAAAATGCTTATTACATTTTTTGCACGATCAATAAAAATTCAATTAAAATTATTTAAATAATAAAATTCATTCACAAAATTCAAGTTTTAAAGAAAATTTCTTAAAATGTCATTTTAAAATAGTGTGCTTTGCGTTTCATTATAATTCTATAGGGTTTTTTGTTGCAAAACTAGCTCTCATCGAATATTTTATCAAAATAAATTGCTTTTAAATCTTTTTTATTCGCCTATATATTAACTTGCTACTTTATTACTGTGATTTGCAGCCTTAAAGTGTCACTTTTTAACCATATATTTTGTTTTTATAGCTACGTCCAATAAAGTAAAACACATTATTTTCGGCAAACGGCTGTAAAGTTTAACTTTACTGCCGCTAGGGAGCTAGCTAAAGTCTTACTTTTTAGCCTGACAGCAAAAGTAACGTCTAGCGACAGCAATAGTAACGCCATTTTTATTTTATATTACGGAGGCTGTAAAGTAGCATTTGTTATTTGCTGGTTTGTTATTTTTTCAAATATATTGTATAACCATAACAAGAAAAAATAAGTTGATTCTCATATTATGAAATTTTGAAAAGGCTGCTTTGATAAAAAATTTTATTCATACAAGTTTAAAAGATTTTTTCTCTTTTTTGGAAGTAATTATGACGATACAAATTCATATTTATAAAAAGTTTGATGTATTAATTTCATATTTATAAAAAATTTAAACGTTTACCGAAAAAATAGTGTATTTAATTCGGAGCTAAAGTGACTTTTTGTGTTTCGTCTACAATTGTCAAACTATAGACTCAACACAAAAAGTATCACTTTAGCTCCTAATTAAATAATGTACTATTATTCGCCTACATATTAAAGTGTTGCTTTATTACTGTGATTTGCGGCTTTAAAGTATCACTTTTCAGCTATTTATTTTGTTGTCATAGCTACGTCCAAAAATGTAAAAAGCATTTGTATTTGTTTAAATTCTATGAAAAATAAAATTTTTTATCAAAGCAACCATTTAATTCAAAATTTCATTATCCAATTAAAATAGTTGTTATCATTTGTTGTCATAGCTACACAATAATTTGGAAAAAATAATAAATATTTTGTCAAAGGTTACTTGTTCCACATATTTTTATTTTAAAATTTATGAAAATTTATAATTTTTATTTAGAATAAACAACTTTTCTTAAAATATTTTGCTTGTGGCGAATAAAAAATAGTATATGATGCACGGACGTAAGCTATTTTGGACTTAATGTGGGTGCAAATCTCGGCTAGCGCCTCGATTTGCAAAATCCACATCCGTCCAAAATCTTTAGCTTTACGTCCTAGCATCATAATGTACTATTGTTTTTGTTTAAATTCTATAAAAAATAGCAATTTTTATCAAAGCAACCCTTAAATTCAAAATTTCATAATCCAATTAAAATAGTTGTTATCATTTGTTGTCATAGTTATACAATTGGTTTGGAAAAAATAACAAATAATTTGTCAAAGGTAACTTGCTCCACATATTTTTATTCGAAATTTATGGAACTTTATAATATTAATTTAGAATAAACATTTTTTTTTTAAATATTTTGCTTGCGGCGAATAAAAAATAGTATATGATGCAGCGACGTAAGCTATTTTGGACTTAATGTGGGTGCAAATCTCGGCTAGCGCCTCGGCCTCGCAAACTCCACATACATCCAAAATCTTTAGCTTTACGTCCTAGAATCATAATGTACTATTAATTGCAATATTTTTAAATGAATGTTATTTAAATTTGAAGCTAGTGAATAGACGTACACAATTATTTAACTAAAACGTTTTTTATTCACACCCTGAGGTCTCCTTTACCGGTATAAAATTACTTACCGCCTGCATGGTCGGTAAGTAATTACTTATCGACCTGTGATTTGTAAACGAAACTTACTTTGTTTACTTATCAGTAAACATGCAAAATCGTCTGATCGTGCAATAAAAGTAAATTAAAGTTTATCCGAGTTACGAGTGAACTTTTAGAGGTGGAAAATGGTTTTTCACGGATTCCAGCAAAACTATACCTTCTATCGTTGTAGGTAATAAAAAGGTTATAACTTTTATACAGGTCATTTTTTCGCATAACCTAAAATTTTCCGATAAACATTAATAAAACCGAAAAAAGTGTTTTCGTTTTTAATTTTTGAGAATTTAAACCAAAATATAAAATTGACTTCATTTTCACCCGAAAATCCTCAAGTGCTGGAAACAGATTAAAAAAAACGGTGGTTTTTATTTTTGTTGAAACGTGAACTTTTAGACGGTGTAAAAATATAAACATTGTCATCGAAAAATTTACTAGGAAAGTCGAAAAACTGATAAAAACGCAATTTGAAAAAGTTTTTTAATCATTTTGTCAAATTTTTCAATATTTCTTAAAGTTGAAAGTTGAAATTCAAGAAATTGTTATATGGTGAAAATAAGTTCCTTTTAGTAAAAATAATTACAGTTCTAATTTTTAATAATTTATAACCAAAAAATAAAAAAATAATTCTGGTTGGATAATAATTTATTTATACTTAATAAGTAATATATATAATTTATCCATTATTTTTTGCATGTTTGGAAAATAATAGAAATGTTTTAATGAAATTTCACCTAATATTTACAGATAAAGATTTATTAAAAAATTTCTATAATTTCAACAAAAATCGCGAAAATTCAAATCTTTGGTTTTTGTAGAAAACTACCAAAGTTATAAAATTATAAAAGCAAATATAAAAAACAGAGGTGATATTCACCCTCCAACCTTAATCTTAATCTTTTTTTTATTTTTTTATGTTGTACATATCAAAAATTTTAAATTTACTTTTACCTTTAAAAAGCGATAACATTTTTTTAAATCCGTCAAATAGTTCTCCAGATACGTTACTTTGATTATACATATATATGAAAGCTGTAGTCTTCAGCTGTAAAACTTCATCAATTTTCTTGAAAAAAAAAACACAAAATGAATTTTGGTGATGTTGTTTTGAAAATTATAGAAATTTTTTAATAAATCTTTATCTGTAAATATTAGTTGAAATTTTTTCAAAAATTTTCTATCATTTTAAAAAAAATCGCCAAATTCCAAATCTGTGATGTAGAAAAATATTGAAATTATAAAATAATTTCGAAAAAATAAACGGGGATATTCCCCAGTTATTTTATAATTTTTTGATAATAAATTATCAAAAACTGTACAGTAACTGTAATTTTGTTAACTTAAAAGGGCTTATTTCACCATCAAAACAGTTTTTTGAGATTCGACAAATACTTCTTGAGATACATTAACTTTTCAAGAAATACCCCTAGCTAAAAAGGGAGAACCACCCATGATCAAAAAAAATTTTCTTTTACGAAACGTTTTTAATTATTAATTGCCTGATTTTGAGTTATATAAAAATAAACTTTGTTTAACCAGAGTGAAATTTATTTGATTTGAGCAGAGTGAATTTTTTTCTAGCTAATTAAAGAAAACTGATTAATTAATATCTTACATTTTTGAAGGATTTCAACTGGAAATTTTAAGAAATAATGAAAAATTTAAAACAATGATTGAAAAATTACTTTTTTATTCGCCTACATATTAAAGTGTGACTTTATTACTGTGATTTGCGGCTTTAAAGTATCACTTTTCAACTATTTATTTTGTTGTCATAGCTACGTCCAAAAAAGTAAAAAGCATTTGTATTTGTTTAAATTCTATGAAAATTAAAAATTTTTATCAAAGCAACCCTCAAATTCAAAATTTCATTATCCAATTAAAATAGTTGTTATCATTTGTTGTCATAGCTACACAATAATTTGAAAAAAATAATAAATATTTTGTCAAAGGTTACTTGTTCCACATATTTTTATTTTAAAATTTATGAAAATTTATAATTTTAATTTAGAATAAACAAATTTTCTTAAAATATTTTGCTTGCGGCGAATAAAAAATAGTATATGATGCACGGACGTAAGCTATTTTGGACTTAATGTGGGTGCAAATCTCGGCTAGTGCCTCGATTTGCAAACTCGACATCCGTCCAAAATCTTTAGCTTTACTTCCTAGCATCATAATGTACTATTTATATTACGTTCCTGGCAAATTTTTCCATGGTAATGTTTATTTTTTTTTACACCATCTAAAAGTTGACATATTAACGAAAATAACTGTTTTTCTCTTGAAATATCTGGTTTCAGCACATGGTGATTTTCGGATGAAAAGGAGGTCAATATTTTTGGTTTAAAACCTTTATCAAAAGTAAAAAAGTATAATAATTAGTAAAACAACGTCTTTTTTCACTTCAAAAACTTTATTTATTTTTAACACCGAATATTTTCTGTCTCTAAGAGACCTTCTTCTTGGGTTAATTGTTTTCTAAACAGTTTAGAAAACAAATTAACCCAAGAAGAAGGTCTCTTAGAGACAGAAAATATTCGGTGTTAAAAATAAATAAAGTTTTTGAAGTGAAAAAAGACGTTGTTTTACTAATTATTATTATAATCGCTTCAAGTAGTTCAAACAAAAATTATTAATTTGTAAAAAAGTATATTTTATTTCAAAAAATTACAGCGTATTTGAGACATTAAAAGGTATGTTTCCACCAAATTGCATACAAAAAATTTTTTTGTGGAGATAAAAATTAAAAACGAAAACTTTTTTTCGGTTTTATTAATTTTTCTTGGAAAATTTTAGGTTATGCGTAAAAATGGCCTGTATAAAAGTTATAGACCTTTTTATGACCTACAATTTTTGTATTCATTTTTTTTCGAAAGAAGGTATAGTTTCGCTGGAAATCGTGAAAAATCATTTTCCACCCCAAAAAGTGTTATGTATTCCATATAACAAACATAATATATTATTATATGGACCACCCTATTTAAGTTAATTAACAATTGTATAAACGAGTTCTGATTAATATTAATTTTATTTAACATGATTGTAATTAGAAAAATGTAAATCTCGTTCACTTAAAAATCATATTTTGAAAGCAGTACTTCGATGTCTCATAAATAAAAATAAATAATTGTTAACTAAAAATTTGGAAATTGTTTTATTTTAAATAGTTTAAAATAGTTTAAAATACAGTTTAAGTGGCGACGAAAGGAAAATTTGGATATTTATTTGGTAAATATAGTGTGCAAAACGCAAAGAATTTTAGAATAGAAAAGATTAAAAGTGTACGGTGATTGCAAGAAAACAGCTTGAGAACAACGGTTTATACAACTTTTTTTTGTCGACATACCGCATATATACTATAGTTTGGATATTGGTGAGCACGTTTAAATTTTTTTTCTTAAAAACCAAAATATTGTTCATAAAGGCTGCTATATTATAAATTTATGAGCAATAAATTAAAATTAAAAGAAGAATTAGTTAATGAAAATTTTGCACATATTCACAAAGAAATTTTTTTTAAAATGCCGTTTATCGGTAATATGGAAGCGTTTATGCCAGGATAGGACTTTGAGTCTTATGAAGATCGTATACAACAATATTTCCAAATCAATGAAGTCAAAGAGGAAAAGAAAGTGCCGCTGTTTATTACCATCATTGGTGCGGAATACTATAAAATTTTAAAATCGTTGTCCATTCCTAAAGCTCCTAGTTCATTAACATATGCTGAAATAATTGAAGTACTAAAAAAGCATTTCAAACCAAAAATCAATAAGAGAGCCGAGCGGTTTAAATTTTCAAAAGCGAAACAAACAGAAGGAGAGACAGTTACCGAGTTTATAGTAAAATTAAAAACGTTAGCACAAACCTGTGAGTTCGGTTCCTTTTTAGAAGATGCTCTAGCTGATAAATTCATAGTCGGATTACGAAGCGAAATTATCCAACAAGCGTTGTTAGCAAAACCAGATATTAGCTTTGAAGAGTGTTGCAGTACAGCGTTAAATATGGAAATGTCAAAGAAGGAAACTCAAGCCATTAATCCATCAGCTACTCACTTTGTCAGAAAAGAAAATTTACATCCTGAAAATCATAACCGTAGTCGTCCACGTCAAAGGAGTCAGTCCAGAGAGTCAACAAGTAGTCATCGAAGTAACAGTCCAAGCCAGCATAGAGGGTATAGCTCAGGTTTTCGCCAAGCATCTGGTTCAAGTCAACGTTGGAGATCTAGTCAAAGTCATCGAAGAGAATATAGTCAACAAAAATTACCACTTTGTATAAAATGTGGAATTTATAGGCATCAAGAAAGTCAATGTCCAGAAAACGGCTGGAAATGTTATATTCGCAACAAAAGAGGTCACACTTCTAAAGTATGTCGAAGTATATCAAAGGAGGAAGTCAACAGTATCAACAGTATCTATTGTGTCCATTCGTCAAATACCTCAGCTGAAAGCGTTATGGAAGTCGAAGGAAATTTTATTTCTATGGAAATTGATACCGGTGCTAAAGCATCAGTAATAAATTTAGTTAAGTACAAAGAATGTTTTAGCCATTTACAAATAAACCCCACTAATAATTCATATTCCACTGTTACAGGTCAAATTATAAACGTTTATGGAAAAATTGAGGTCGATGTGCATTTTGAAGGAAGGCATCACAAACTGGAGTTAATTGTCATAGAAAGTGATAAGGAATTTAAACCGTTATTAGGAAGGAAATGGTTAGATGTTTTGGCTCCTGATTGGAAAGAGAAATTATGTGGGTTGATTTCAGTCAGGTGTGTAAATTATTTAAATTCTAATGATAAGCCAATTTAGAGCAAATAAGTGATCGGTTTCCGTATGTAGTAGCGAGCGATTGTAGTAACCAAACAATTGAGGGTTTTACGGCAAAGATTTTGTTAGACGATGAAGCCATTCCAATTTTCCATGGTCCTTATACTGTACCTTATAAAATCAGAGAAAAGGTCGAGTCCGAAATAAATAGATTGTGTAAGTTAGGGGCTATTGAACCAGTTAGTCGCAGCAACTGGGCTAGTCCAATTGTTTCGGTTCCAAAGGCAAACGGTGAAATTAGAATCTGCATTGATTGTAAGGTTACTGTTAATAAGGTAGCCAAAACGGAACACTATCCTCTACCTAGGATAGATGACATTTTCGCAAGTCTTGCCAATGCAAAGTATTTTTGTGTTCTTGATCTGAAGGGTGCTTATCAGCAAGTGGTGGTATCAGAGAAATCGCGTGAATATCTTACTATAAACACGCACAAAGGATTGTTTAGATACACTAAATTACCATTCGGTTTAAAAAGTGCACCTTCAATATTTCAATATGTCATGGATCAGATATTGTTTGGCGTAGGTGGAGTGTTTTGCTATCTTGACGATATATAATTTGGAGGTAAAAATTTAGGAGATTGTCAAAGTAAATTGTTCCAAGTTTTAGAGCGGTTGAACAAATATAAAGTAAGAATTAACATAAGCAAATGTAAGTTGTTAATGTCTAGTGTAGATTATTTAGGTCACACTTTATCAGCTAAAGGGATTAGTCCCAATGCCGAAAAAGTCCAGGCGATTATTAATGCCCCAGTTCCATCAAATGTGAGTCAGTTACAGTCTTACTTGGGCCTATTGAATTATTATGGAAGATTTATCCCTAACCTTTCAAGTGAATTACAAATTCTGTATAGGTTACTTAAAAAGGATGTTACATTTGATTGGAATCCGGAATGTCAGTCAGTTTTTGATAGGTCAAAGAGTCTTATAGTCAAACATAAATTACTGGAACTTTACGATCCATGTAAACCCATTGTGATTGCCACCGATGCTAGTCCTTATGGTGTGGGTGCAATATTGTCCCACATAGTCAATGGCGTGGAAAAACCCGTAATATTTGCATCAAGTACGTTATCCCCAGCAGAGAAAAACTACTCTCAAATTCACAGGGAAGCGTTAGCTATAGTTTTTGGTTTAAAAAAGTTTCATAAATATATTTATGGGCACGAGTTTGTAATTCAAACCGACCATCAAGCCCTAAAGGAAATTTTTAACCCCAAGAAGTCCACTCCAGCGGTTGCAGCAGCAGGATTGCAAAGATGGGCAGTTATACTATCTATGTATAGTTATAAAATTGAGTATCGTCGGGGTTGTGAAATGGCTCATGTTGATGCCCTGTCTCGGTTGCCATTACAATCACCTACACAAATTAATGGAGATTGTATTAAATCATTCAATTTTAGTGAGAATTTGCCTTTAGACCTGGATAAAATAGTTCAAGAAACGGAAAAAGATGTTAATTTAAGTCAAATTTTTACTTATAGTATGTATGGTTGGCCAATAGCATGTCAAGTGGTCCCGCAGTTAAAACACTATTTCGATAAAAGAAATAGCTTTTCATGTGAAGATAATTGCCTCTATTACATGAATAGAATAGTAATGCCAGATAGTCTAAAAATTGATGTTCTTACCATGTTACATGACAATCATTTAGGTATTGTGCGAATGAAAATGGTCGCGCGATCATACGTATGGTGGTACAAAATTGATCGCGACATTGACGAATTTGTTAAAAAATGTGTTGTTTGTCAACAAACTCAAAATGTCCAAAAAGAAATAGTGGTAACAACTTGGCCGGAAGCTACATATCCTTTCCAAAGAGTGCACGTAGATTTCTTCCACTTTAGTTGAAGTTGATGCCTTTAGTAGATACTGCGATATCATATGGATGAAAGTTACCACGGCTACAGCAGTAATAAATGTTCTTTGTAAAATTTTCTCAAATTTCGGATTACCATCAGAAATAGTATCGGACAACGGTCCTCCATATAATTCATATGAATTTTTAAACTTTGGAGCAAAAAATGGAATAAAACTAACAAAATCGCCTCCCTACCACCCACAATCAAATGGTCAGGCAGAACGGCATATTCAAACAGTGAAATCAGCACTTAAGAAGTCTCTCTTAGACGAATCAAAACATTTAAACATCCAGCATAAACTGAATAATTTTTTAATTCAGCAAAGAAATACTCCATGTATGTCAACTTCAAAATTGCCGTCGGAATTAATTTTTTCATTCAAACCTAAAATCTTATTAGATTTGATTAAAAATGATAAAAAGAAAGTCAGTTTTGCGCCTGATCTAAAGGAAAATGATTTATTGGTGGAAAATAAAAATAAAAATAAAAATATTTGTAAATTTAAGTCTAAACGGAACTCGTTTAAAGATAAATTTAATTTAAAAATGTTTAAGAATTTTGAAATGGGGGAAAAGGTCATGTATCAGAATCATTTTAAGAATCATATTAAATGGGTACCAGCTAGGATATTAGAAAAACTAAGTAAATTAACTTATCTTATTAATGTAAATAATCACGTTAGGTTTGTTCATGAAAATTGTTTAAGAAGATCAACCCTAGATGATAAATTTCATCCTAGTTTAAGTTTAGCCAATCAATATTCGAAGGCAAATGTAGACTATGATTTAAAGTCACCAGTTCGTATTCAAAATAGAGCTAGTAGCAAACGCAAACGAAATGAGGAATCAAGTGATGATTCTAGTCCTGAAGTTCATGTCAGAAAATCCCATAGAATAAGAAATGCTCCCCGTAGGTTAAATTATAGTCGATTCTAAATAAATTAGTTCTCATATGAAATGCAAAATTAAAAGGAGGAAAGTTGTTATGTATTCCATATAACAAACATAATATATTATTATATGGACCACCCTATTTAAGTTAATTAACAATTGTATAAACGAGTTCTGATTAATATTAATTTTATTTAACATGATTGTAATTAGAAAAATGTAAATTTCGTTCACTTAAAAATCATATTTTGAAAGCAGTACTTCGATGTCTCATAAATAAAAATAAATAATTGTTAACTAAAAATTTGGAAATTGTTTTATTTGAAATAGTTTAAAATAGTTTAAAATACAGTTCATACATTCAAGCCATTTTACCCTCGTAACTCGGATCAACTTTAATTTATTTTCCCCGCGTCATTTGCGCTATAGAGCAGAATATTTATATTTCCTTCCTTATCCAGAAATTTCATGCAGCTACCAATTTTTTCTCTTCCAAAAGTTATTTGCACCAGTCTATGTATTTTATTTGGCTCAATTTTTATTTATTTATTTAGCGTATGGTTTTTTTTGTGACACATTAAAAATTAAACTTAAAAAATAGGTAGACTTACAATCGATTTGATTGCGCGTCTTTTAGTATAGAAGTAAAAAATAAAATATTTGAACATTGGGCAGTACATTTGAACATTAGATGTTTACATCCAGCGAGTCTATCCATGCTACTACATCGGGAGTTGCCAAATGGATGTCTGAGATGTAGCCATCGTAACGTCGAATTGGACGCACAATTGCAATGTGTTTTATGGTTTGTTGTGGAGCACCGCAGTCACACTCAGGGGACTCTGAAATGCCCCACTTGTAGAAAGAATCAGCACAACGTCCATGATTTGTTCTTATTCGGTTTAATATAGTCCAGGTATGACGTGGCAAATCGGAACCAGGTTGGGTAGAAGTCGGGTTAGTAATAGAAAAGCCAAGATCGATGAATACTGCGCCTATTTTTAGTTTTTTTTGATACCCAGCTTCGATATAGGATGTTAGAGCGAGCAGTTGGACAGTGCAACTGCGATTGGGACGAAAACCAGCTTGTTCGACTGGGATCTGGTCATTCAATATCGGTGCGATACGATTGAGCCGTTATGAGCCGTTCTAGCAATTTATAACAGGTGCTCAAAAGGGCAATCGGGCGATAGCTTCCTGGTTCATTGGATGATTTACCTGGCTTAAGTATCGCTATCGCTATCACTATCGTAGTCTTAAAATGTTTTGGTAGATTGCCGGTTTCTAGGACATCCGAGAAAAATTCAGTTGGCCACTGTTTTACTTTTTTTCCAGCATTTTAAAGAAATTCTGGAATAATGCCATCGTACCCAGCTGCTTTTCCGTTTTTTGTTTGGGACAGAGCTGATTCTAGTTCTTCGCTATTAAAAGAGTTGGTTCAATGAATTTAATCAGCTATTAAATTTAAAACATATGTACATATTTCTCCGTCTTTATTAGGATCTCGATTTTTATAACGAACCCTATTGCTAAGAGTACAACGTGTATTTCGCATTGTATCGATTATCTCTTAAACCATTAATCCTATGAACCTAAAACTTGAGGTGCGTATAAAACTAACTTTTCAACAAAAGACGACGAGCTAAAAAATAAATAAAATTATTTTCGTTTGTTTTACAGGGATACGATGTGAAGCCTTTAAGAAAATAAATTTTTTTTATCGTGACGAGTAGGGTATCACATGAAAGGACTCTACTTCAGTATGTCTCAAAAATGTATCTTGGCATTTTGCACTCCACCATTTTTTGTATAATCTTTTGTATAATCTTTTGAATAATTTTGTATAATCTTTTGAAT
Organism: Diogma glabrata; assembly: GCA_963693315.1. Classification (NCBI taxonomy): domain Eukaryota; kingdom Metazoa; phylum Arthropoda; class Insecta; order Diptera; family Cylindrotomidae; genus Diogma; species Diogma glabrata. Next base: position 50,632 of record CAVNZG010000938.1, read on the forward strand.
AAATATAATCTTTTGAATAACTCCGACTTTACTTGATCGAAAATCTTAAAATGTATTTGGAATGATAGTTAGTTTTTAATGTAAAATATAGAAAGTGTTAAATAGTGTTAAATACTCATAATTATATATATTAAGGGGGTGGGAATCATCACATCATTTAAACCCGGTCAGAACATCCTTTAAACCCGGTCAATTGTCATTGTCATTTGAGAAACATTGCAATTTTTTTAGAATTTTGTGGTGCATAGTTTTTGAATTATTATCAAAAAAGTGCAACAAAAAGTAAGCCCTTCTCCTTAGATTTTGAAAAAAACCACGAAAAAAGAAGTTTGATAAACTCTGAACGAAAATTATAGCGAAGTCTCAAATAGTATTTCTGTGCTTTTAGGGGATGGGAGTGGAGAAGTGTGAAAAAAAAATTCTGATACATATGAGTAGGGTGTCATTTGAAAGAGCACCCAATTTAAGAAACATTGCAGTTTTTTCAGAATTTTGCGGAATTTTGCGATGTGCCGTTTTTGAATTATTGCCATAAAAATGCAACTTTCAGGCCGTTCCTCCCCATCCCCCTACGTCTCGATGCAGAAAAATTTACAGAGACAGGAAGTTTGGTAAATTTTTAACGAAAACTATAGCGAAGTTTCAAATAGTTATATTTCTGTTGGCTTAGGAGATGGGGGTGGGGAGGGTAAAAACCTATTTTGACCCAAATGAGTTGGGTTTCATTTCTAAGAGCACTTAATTTAAACGAGCACCAAATTTAAGAATTTATCTGTGCACAACTTTTGAATTATTGTAAAAAAAGTGCAACTGTCAAACCGTCCCCATCCTACGTTTTGACGCTGATTGACAGAAAAATTTGAAAAAATTCACATAGACAGGAAGTTTGGTAAATTTTTAATGAAAATTATAGCGAAGCCTCAAAAAATTATATTTCTGTGTGTTTAGAGGTTGGAGGTGAGAAGGTTAGAAAAAACTTTTTTGACCACAATGAGTGGGATGTCATTTGAAAGAGCTTCTTATTTAAGAAACATTGCAATTTTTTTTAGAATTTTGTGATGCACAGTTTTTGAGTTATTGTTAAAAAAAGTGCTATTTTTGGTACCTCTCCTTATGTACCTCTCCACTCTCCTAAATTTCGACGTTGGTTGATGGACCAAAATATTTCCAATTTAAACCATTTACAAGCTGGTGTAATTAAGTTTTTCTTTAGTTACCATAAACAACTATGGAGAAGATTTAACCTTAAGTAACATTTTTGTGTCATTTCGATTAATGTAGATGTGATTTACTATTGAAATTTACAATAAAACATTTATTTTGTTATACGTCTATAGTCTGGCAATATAAAGACTTTACAACACAACTTTATATCAATTATTTTTGATATTGTGTTCTTTTACATTCACGACACCCTTGGCGAGCAAATTTTAATCGCACTTGTCCGACTTTGTTTGTTTCAAAGTGTTTTCTTTTAAGATGAACAGGCAGACGTATTTAAAAGAAACTTAAGATATCATTACCAAAATAGATACAAATAACTTACTAATTTGGTTAACGATAACATCATTAGGATATTTGTCGTACGTTTATGTTTTATTATACTTTTTTTATTTCAGAATAAAATATCAAACGAAACGCAAATGGTAAAACAAACAATTCTGAATGCAAATGAAACAATCTTTAAGATGGGGCTGATGTATTTGAAATTGAAAAATTCGAAGGACGAAATAGTTGATGAGTTCTTGAGATAACGACAGTTACCAGAAACTGTATTTAAGTAAAAATTCATTCGAATGCGTTTATTTAAAAATCATTGAATTAACATTGTCAATTGCCTATTTTTTTAACTAATAAACTATAATCATATTAATAAACTGAATTTGTACTTAAAATTAGATAAACTTGCTTTTTTAATCCGAGAATATTTTTGTTTATTTGATGATCCGACAATTACCCTGTTCGAAGTCTTGACAAATCATCTCTCTCTCTCTCTGGCGTTTACATCCCATGAAGGGATTTTGCCGTCTGTGCCACCAGCTTCCAATCATCTCATTCCATGACCAGTTGACCCCAGTTTTGACATCCTATATCACGAAGGTCTTGGATGATGTCATCACGCCAGCGTTGTCTAGGTCTTCCTCTTCGACGAACACCAGCTGGTTGTTGTTGGGACGCTTTTTTTATCATTCTTTTCAATGGAGCCCTTGCTACATGACCAAACCATCTAATCCAGTTGGATTTAATGAATCCGATTACATCGCAGCCTCCAAGAAGCTGTCTGATTTCATGATTCATTCGGATTCTGTACTGATTTTCAGCAACTTCACATGGACCATAAATTGTTCGTATGACTTTCCTCTCGAATGTTGATAGAGTTCTACAATCAGAGGAAGTCAGTGTCCAGCTTTCACTTCCAAATGTGAGCACAGGTCGGACTAATGCTTTGTAAAGTGTGAGTTTACACGACCGCGAAAGATGTTTTGATCGCAGAAGTTTTGAGTATGCGTAGAAAACTCTGTATGCGGCAGAAACACGGGCTTTGATATCTGCCTGCATGTCATTTGACGATGTTATTACAGACCCGAGGTATTTGAAGTTTTCCACGCGTTCCACTTCATAGTCGCCAGTATCCAGATTTCCGGGAGGTATGTTCTTAGATGTTGTTAGCACTTTAATTTTGCCGGTGTTGATGCATAATCCAAGCCGTTTAGCATTTCTTTCAAGCTGAGAGAGACTATCCTTAATATCGCTTGTTCTACGTCCGAGAAGCACAATGTCATCTGCGTAGCCAAGAACTTGACTAGATTTGTTATATATGCAGTTTTGTGTCTCAATTCGGCTTTTTCTTATCGCGTACTCCAGCGCCAAATTAAATAGTATGGGCGCGAGTGCATCACCTTGTCGAACACCTGATGTTATATCGAAAGGATCAGAAACAGACCCTTCGATTACTATTATACAATTTGATCCCGATGTTGTGAGTTTGCACAGAGAAATAAGTTTCTCTGGGATACCAAGGCATATGAGTGCGGACCAGAGGTTGTCGCGGATGATACTATCATATGCTTGCCTGAAATCAACGTAGAACTGGTGAATGCTGATGTTGTACTCCCAACATTTTTCCAGAATCATCCTTAATGTAAAACATTGATCTGTGGTTGAGCGGTTGGGACGAAAACCACACTGATAGTCACCGATGATAGATTCGGCGAACGGGATGAGTCGAGCAAGTACAACATTAGCTAGTATTTTATATGCAGTGTTCAACAGTGCGATGCCACGATAATCTGTTTTCCATTCAGCAGGTAGTTCTTCTTGGTCCCAGATTGCAAGAATCAGATCGTATATACGTTAGACAAGAGCTGCTCCTCCATTTTTCAGAAGTTCTGCGGGAATTCCATCGAAACCTGGTGATTTGCCATTTTTCACTTTTTTAATGGCAGCTTCCACTTCTTCTATTGCTGGGTAAGGGACAAAAATCTCCTCAGTTGATGGAGCAATTGCTCGAATAGGATGAACTTAGTTCGTCCTATTCAGTAGGTCTTGAAAGTGGGATCTCCATACTGCCAGCACATCATGTTCACTTGTTGTAGTTCATTAGTTTCATTTTTGATGGCTGAAAATCTTGGGTGGAAAACTTTTGTCAGATTCCGTGCATTGGCAAAGCATTCTTTTGAATTTTCGTTGGCCGCATGTTGGTTGATATTTTCGATGCAGCTCTTCATGTGTTCGCTTTTCTTTTTACGTAGAAGTTTTGCTGAGGCTTTCCTGGCGCATAGATAATCAGCTTGGGAGCTTCGGGTGTTCCTTGTTAACCATTTTTCTCGCAGTTTTTGTTTATTTTCAACGGATTGGCGGCACTCGTCGTCAAACCATATGTTGTGTGATTTCGGTGGTCGTTTTTCGATTGTAGTTTGTGCTGCGGCTATAATGGTTGATTGAAGCGTTTGCCATTCTTCTTGTATGTTTAATGGCATCTCAGGAGAGATGTCATGCTGTTCTATGTTTTGTGTTATTATTTCCTGATATCTATTCAGCGTTTCCGGATGTTTAAATGCTTCGACATTCCAGCGCATGGTCTTTTTTGCTTGTCTGTTAAATGTAGATGACAACTTGTACTTGCACTTAAAGATGACAAGCATATGATCGGTGTCCATATCCGCACCTCTGTATGATCGAACGTCAGTTATACTTTTAGAGTGTCTCTTAGAGATCATGACGTGATCGATTTGATTTTCCGTTCTTCCGTCATTTGATTTCCACGTTGCCTTGTGAATTCTCTTGTGAGGGAAGAAAGTGCTGGAAATTACTAGATCATACATCATAGCCAGCTCGGCTGCGCGAAAACCGTTATTGTTGCTGGTATTATGCAAGCTCTTAGGGCCGATATGTATTTTAAGTTCTGCAATCCTACCGATTTGAGCATTAAAGTCACCTACCACGATTTTAATATCGTGCCGCGGGGTGTTATTGATGACTTCCTCGAGTTCTAGGAAGAACAGGTCTTTAATATCATCTGCTTTATAAAAAAGACGACAAATCATCAGTCAAGACTAAATCTGACGACTATTCAACCCTATTATTAAAAGTTCAAGTCAACGTTGAAGAGAGTTAATGACAAAACGAATTACCAAGAGAAGAGTTAAATTTAAAATAAACTGAAAGGATACAGACAACACACCAGGGAAAATTTTTTTTGTAATGCGGCTTTTATGAAATGGATAACAATATCAACCGAAATTCTTTTAAAGTAATTGTAAATTTGACCCCGCAAATGATTTTTATTGGAATTATTGTAAGCTGTTCTGATCGTTTAATATAGATCATAAATTTTCCATGCAATATATGGAGGGTTCAGAATACAAGTGAACCAAGTCCATTTTTAATTTTTTGTTCAGGCAGAAGTTCAGGCATTTTGTTCAGGCATATGTTCAGTCATTTTGTCATTTATTCGGCATATGCTGGACCACATAAGGTTAAACAAATTAAATTTATAATTAAAAAAACGTTAATAGGTAGTTTTAATATAAAGCTTTCACCTTAAACTTCTGTAGCACAAAAAAGCACAAAATGGATTGTACATTATGTACACGAAAAACCCCTTGGATTATCGGACCATTTACTAATATCAAGAATCAAATTATTTTCTCGTTAGCTAATTAATAATCGCAGCAAAAACAACCAAAAGGCTGTAAAAATCCCGTGCCATGTTTTGGTTTAGCTTGAAACTATCATTTTAACTATAACATATTAAATTCTTGTATCTTTTACTTTACAAAAACTTCTCAAATCATTGAACATTAATTAATAAAATTTCTTATTGGCATTTTGTTTTCTAAACATCTACCTTTATTATTTAATTTAAGTAAGACTCTATAGGACTATATATCATAATTCTTATAAATATATAATAAATATACACATATATTCAAATTTATTTAAACAGAGGAAATAAAATTTATTTTTTTTCTGTAAAATCCGCTCGCTTTTACTTACTTATTTCTTGAACGAAAACCTTGGCGTGACCTCTTCTCAATTAATTTAATAATGCCATTCGTAAAGTCTATTGTCAGGTGACTGCGAAAAGCCGATAATTTTAGCGGTGGACTTCTGATTATATTAATTATGTCAGTATAATATTTTCTGCAATGTTGCTTAATTATAGTAATCTGGTTGAAATTACCTTTATACTGCACTAGTTTAAAAGAAAAATCTCCCGAAATAAAACCCAACTTTTCTTATAGATTTAAACCTCCTGAACACGAATATTATATTCATTTTTTTATGTTAGCTCTTGTTTTTGAGATATTTCCGAAAAACCAATTTTTTTGGTGATCAAAAATGTTGTTTTGGTTTTTTGGCCTCATATTTTACAAAACAAACAAATTAAATATATTAATGAAACATCTGCATAGTAAATATGCTAACAAACATTTTGAGCTATATTTTGTAAAAATCCATTAAGAATTCTGGAAGTTACAGTCGAAAAAAGTTGAAAAAATACGAAAAATTCACGTGTTTTTAAAATCCATTTTCAACGCCATAAATGTTGAACAATTAAAGACACTAATTTTTTTTAATTTCTTGGAGCCTACAGTAGCTTTAGTTTTCTTTCTTTTAAGCTTAAAGACACGAATATTGGTGCACGTTGCACCAAGTTATTCAAGTTTTTCCTAAGAAAGTCAAAACTCAAAATTTGAAAAAAATAATTTTTTACTTAATTTATTGTGCCATAAATAATAATTTTAAAAGTTCAGTCGTTCTCAAACATCAGTAAAGAATTATTTTAAAATAGTAAAGTATAATTTCCATTTTTGTTTTCGAAGTTGGGAATTGGATCGGTATGAGACGTATATAGAAAAATATAAACAAGAGATAATGAATTGTGAGGAGAGGCAAAACATCATAACATCAGTGATCTAATTCCCTAACGAAAAAATGCACAAAATGATAAAAGGATAAAATGATAACTCATATTTTTCCCGAATTGCAATTCCGTATGACAAATGATAAAATGATAATGATAAAAAATTTTTATCATTAGTGAAAATGATAAGTTTTCTTTCCTTAACCAAATAGGTGGAGAAAACGTTTATCATTAATGATAAAAATATTTGTTAAAAACAATTAGACATCAAACTTATGTCGTTTTCTTTTTAAAAAAATATACGAAAACTCTAATCAATTAAGATACTCTTACAAATCAAGATTGTTTTGTGTTTACTATAATAAAATTATTCTTATCATTGCGATAAATTTTAATTCGTAATTACTACAATAACTTAAAATTATCATTGCTGTAATTTGTCAAGAACATACCCATATGAAGTTAGTGTAAAGCTTTAAAGAATAATTCACAAAAACCATTTATACGCTGTCAAAATTAATAAACAAACTAAGCGCCATTATTATTTTTATTTAAAGTATTGCTTATCTTATTCCCGAAACAAACTAGGCAGTCGGGTTCATCTGATTGTATTTCGAAAACACGTTTTGTGTTGTTTTTAATTTGTTTTTACTATAGATGTATTATTATTATTTTTGCAGTTACTTCTAATACACAATTATACTGATTTATAATAATTATTTGACAGATTACATGCATCAATACATACAGCAAAATATAACGATTTGAAGTTTAAGGAAAAAGCTATAATTTTTTAGATACTACTGTCGATGTAAGCATAGCTTTCGAAATACGTATTTAGGGAAATAAAACTCAATTTAACAAGAATAGGCGTTTATTATTTTATTAATTAATCTTGTTATGAACATTGTCAAATATATATATATATATATATATATATATATATATATATATATATATATATATATATATATATATATATATATATATATATATATATATATATATATATATATATATATACATATATATATTTATATATTTATATTTTTATATATATATATATATATATATATATATATATATATATATATATATATATATATATATATATATATATATATATATATATATATATATATATATATATATATATATATATATATATATATATATATATAATTATATATATATATATATATATATATATATATATATATATATATATATATACATATATATATTTATCTATATATATATATATATATATATATATATATATATATATATATATATATATATATATATATATATATATATATATATATATATATATATATATATATATATATATATATATATATATATATATATATATATATTGAATAGGGTTTCTAATCCGGATATCCGGATATCGAATTATCCGGATTATTCGACCACATTTTGACTATTCGATTATCCGGATACTTTTTTGCAATTATCCGAATATTAAAAAACCCTTTATTTTGTAAAAAAATAATCAAATTGCGTTGAAAAGTTCAAATAGCTATTAACTTGCTATGCAAAGTTTGTTAGTGCAGTGAAGTGACTACAAGTTTTAAAAATTTATTTACAACTTTAATGTTTTGAAAACTGTAATCATTGAATATTTTATGAAACACTTCGCGAATCTGCAGTGTAAAGATATTTTACTAATATTTATTTAATGCTATATTAATTTAAAAAAAATAATGTTTTATAAACTTAAGCCCTATCAATAAAATCTGAAGTGTTGGCTATTTTTTTTAAAGTTTATGAGAGCTGTACTTCTAAATTATGACTCTGAGGAAATTACTATTGAAAGTGAAGATGAAGAAAGTCTAAGTAGTGAAGTTTGTATAAGAAATCGTGACTGCAGAAAGTACTTGAGAATGCTATTGCTTTAATTACTCATGTTGAGAAGCAGAATGAAGGAAGTTCCATATTGCTGAAAAAAGATTTCATTTATTTAAATAATTATAAAAAACGGAGGGCAATTTAAATATTCTATATTGCGTATTATTACCAATAAAACCTACATCGACTGCAACGGAGCGGGTATTTTCAATTGCTGGTCTTACCAAGACAAAAATTAGAACTCGACTCAATTTCGAGACATTGTAATAATTAATTAATTAATGCAATAATTTTTCTAAAATATGCATTTTTATAAATGCATCAATAAGTTCATTAATTTGATTAAATTTATCAATAATTTAATTTTTTTATTATTATTATTTATGATTTGTTACTATTTTTGTTATTTTGTGACTATGTATAAAAATTAATAATATAGATACACGAAAAATATACATAAATGATTTAAATACCGCAAAGTTAACAACATGTTTTATTTATTGTTTAATTATCCGGATATCCGGATTATCCGGATAATTTATTGTTTATGTATTCGATATCCGGATAATCAAATAGGTCGGATATTTAGAAACCCTAATACTGAATGACAGTTCTTTCAAATATTTATTATTTAGAACAATGTTTTTAAATTTAGAACAGTAAATTTCATTTTATCATTTTGCGCTTAGGGAATCGTATTTTCGTACAAAATGATAATGAAAAAATGAAAACGAGTGAGGATAAATTGAACGATTTTATCATATATCACTTTATCACTGTATTTTTAGGGAATTAGACCACAGAACTATTTAAGTAAGTTCGAAGTTAAGCCCCTATTTATGTCTATTAATACCTGTAATGGTGCTATTACACACAAATTAAATTCAGTTGCTATCATCAACTTTTCAGATGGTAGGATTTATTATTTTTGACTGTAGATGGCGAAAAGATCAAAAACTGCAAGAAAGTACAAATAACTTTTCGAAGTAATAATAATTTTTAAACAACAATTTCTTAAAAAATCATTAGTTATTTAGTATTAATATTATATTATATAATCGATTATATCTAAATTAGTGGTATATAAATTGGAAATAAATTATATACTGTAAAAGCAAATGAAATGTCAAAATGGCGACACCACATTATAGAGCAATTGTTGTAGCTTGTACAATAAGAAAATGCGCTAAGATTTGAAAAAAAAATATTGCGACGCTGATGCATAGGCTGACTTCACCACAGCTCTGGAAACATAGTGTTCTGGATATATAATGAGCTAATATCCATAAAAAACTTTAATTAAAAGCTAACCAATATTATGGACTTCGTAGTTCTAATAATAAAAATATTAAAGCAGGCAGTAGTATTCCAACAAACATAAATTCTGTTGTACGAAAAAAAGTAAAAAAAATTTTATCGGAAGTGACAAAGCGGAAGTTATGATGCAGAACTGTTGTAAACTTTACTAAATGGGTATGTACCAAATTTCATCCAACTCGATTATTAGGTACAGAAGTTATTGAGCTTCCAAAATAACAGGTGCTTGGAGCACCCCCCACCACTTTGTTCACTATCGCTAAAAAAACTAATCAGTTCCTTGCCATACATATTTGCATCTTTTTGCAAAGTGTAATCAAAATTACTTAACGAACGAATGTTGTATGTTTCCAACAAACATTGAAACAACAAACAGGTGTTCGGGAGGACCCCACCACTTATCCCAATATTGTCCAAAAACTAGTCAATTCTTTGTCAATAAAGTCTTTATCTTTTTTCAAAGTGCCATTAAAATTGATTAATGAATGAAATCTGTATGCTCCCAACAAACTTTAAAAACCAAGTGTAAAAACTCAGCAGTTGTATGGTAGATCCCCCGCCACTTTGATCAATGTGTCCCAAAAGATGATAATTATCTTCTTACACTAATCGAAATTTTTCCATAAGTTTTATCATAATCACACCATTATTGTAGGCTGTAGTGTGCATAAAGATACTGAAAAAACTGCCAACAAGTAAAAAAAATTTTTTTTTACCGGAAGCAAAAAACCGGAAGTTGGGATGCAGAATTTTTTTAAATCATACTAAATGCTTATGTACAAAGTTTCATCCAATTCGATTATCAGGTACAGATGTTATTGAGCTTTCAAAAAAACAGGTGCTCCAGGGACCCCCCACCACTTTGTTCACTTTCGCTTAAGAACTAATCAGTTCTTTGCCATACATGTTTGCATCTTTTTCCAAAGTGTCATCAAAATTCGTTCACGAACGAATGCTGTGTGCTCCCAACAAACATTGAAAAAAGTGTGACACATTAAACAGGTGTTCGGGAGGACCCCCACCACTTATTCCAATATTATCCAAAAACTAATCAGTTCTTTGTTACTTAAGTCTCCATCATTTGCCAAAGTGTCATTAAAATTGAATAATGAATGAAGTCTGTATGCTCCCAACAAACTTAAAAAACAAAGTGTGAAAAGTCAGCATTTGTATGGTAGACCCCCCACCACTTTGATCAATGTGTCCTAAAACATGATAATTATCTTTTCACACTAATTGAAACCCTATTCCATAAGTTTCATCATAATCACTTCAATATTGTAGGCTGTAGTGTGCATAAAGACACTGAAAAAACTTCAAAAAAGTACAAAAAATTTTTTTTACCGGAAGTGAAAAACCGGAAGTTGGGATGCAGAACTATTTTAAACCGTACTACATACTCATGTACCAAGTTTCATCCAATTCGCTTATCACGTACAGAAGTTATAGAGCTTTCAAAAAAACAGGTGCTCCAGGGACCCCCCACCACTTTGTTCACTTTCGCTCAAAAACTAATCAGTTCTTTGCCATACATGTTTGCATCTTTTTCCAAAGTGTCATCAAAATTCGATAACGAACGAATGCTGTGTGCTCCCAACAAACATTGAAAAAAGTGTGACACATTAAACAGGTGTTCGGGAGGACCCCCACCACTTATTCCAATATTATCCAAAAACTAATCAGTTCTTTGTTACTTAGGTCTCCATCATTTGCCAAAGTGTCATTAAAATTGAATATGAATGAAGTCTGTATGCTCCCAACAAACTTAAAAAACATAATGTGAAAAGTCAGCATTTGTATGGTAGACCCCCCACCACTTTGATCAATGTGTCCTAAAACATAATAATTATCTTCTCACACTAATTGGAACCCTATTCCATAAGTTTCATCATAATCACTTCATTATTGTAGGCTGTAGTGTGCATAAAGACACTGAAAAAACTTCAAAAAAGTACAAAAAAATTTTTTTTACCGGAAGTGAAAAACCGGAAGTTGGGATGCAGAACTATTTTAAACCGTACTACATACTCATGTACCAAGTTTCATCCAATTCGCTTATCAGGTACAGAAGTTATAGAGCTTTCAAAAAAACAGGTGCTCCAGGGACCCCCCACCACTTTGTTCACATCGCTCAAAAACTAATCAGTTCTTTGTCATACATGTTTGCATCTTTTTCCAAAGTGTCATCAAAATTCATTCACGAATGAATGTTTTATGCTCCCAACAAACATAAAAACTTTGTGGAAAAAACCACCTGTTGTAGGGTGGACCCCCCAACCCTTTATCCAATGTGCTCCAAAAGCTGATAAAATCTTTATCATGTTATTTAAAAGCTTTTCGCAACGTTTCATGAAAATCGATCGGTAATTGTAGGCTACAGTAGGGATAAACACCTGAAAAAAAAACTTTTTAACCGGAAGTGACAAACCGGAAGTTGGTATGCAAAAATATTGGAAACAGTATTAAAACCTTATATACTAAGTTTCAATAAGATCATAGCTCGAGATCAGAAGTTATTCAAGATTTAAACTTAGAGGTGTTCGGGAGACCCCCCGCCATTTTGTCCAAATTTAAAATGAATCCAGATCTTCTATTTTCAAGTGAACCTGTATCATTTGCCAAAGTTTCATCAAGATCCTATGCAGAAAATTCTACAGAACTATTTAGCTGTCAAATCGTATTGAAACTTTTAATTCTGTTCTATATAGAATTACAAGAAAACACAGCTAATAGTGAAAGCTGCCATGTAAGGCTGCCTTGTAAAAATTGGTAGTAAAGTGTAAATTCAAGTTTATTTAAATGGCATCGTCAAGAAGTTTTGTTTTGTTTTTTGTGGAAGTTACACATACATACTGCTAAAAGAATCACCCCATTTATAAGAACTGCCTGTCTTCATTACTATTTGATATTTTCCAACTCTTAAACTAAAGCCGAGGTGGGAGGAGCTAGATCTACTACAAAAACAACTTATATATAAATCAATTATGTTGCAGAATTTAAATCATTCTTATAGTTGAATTTTTTTTCCAAAAAACTTCACAAAAAAATCTCAATATCGAGAAAAAACATATACAAATAAAATACAACTTTTGTCAAAAAAAGACATTTAATAATCAACTAACTGATATTTTCCAACTCCTAAAATAAGTCCAAGGTGGGAGGAGCTAGATCATGTCAAAAAACTTCACAAAAAAAATCTCAAAATCCAGAAAAATCATATACAAATAAAATACAACTTTTGTCAAAAAAAGACATTTCATAATCAACTAACTGATATTTTCCAACTCCTAAAATAATTCCGAGGTGGGAGGAGCTAAATCTACTACAAAAACAACTTATATATAAATCATTTATGTTGCAGAATTTAAATTATTCTTATAGTTGAATTTTTTTTCCAAATTTTGAGTTTTGAGTTCCTTTGAGAAAACTTGAATAACTTGGTGCAAACTGCATCAATATTCGTATCTTTAAGCTTAAAAGAAATAAAATTGAAGCTACTATAGGATCCAAGAAATTAAAAAAAATTAGTGTCTTTATTTGTTTAAAATTTATGGTGTTGAAAATGGAAAATTTTTAAAAAAACGTGAATTTTTCGTATTTTTTCAACTTTTTCCGACTGTAACTTCCAATCCTTAATAGATTTTTACAAAATATAGTTCAAAATGTTTGATGGCATAACCTCTCTTAAGCTGGAAAGACCACCTGAGCAGAATCGACTCGGACGTTTTGCATTATTTAGTACTTATTTTGTACTAATTTGTACCATCAAGAAAAATTTTGTACCACGTGCCGTTACGACAAAACCCGTGGCGCTGCTAGCTTAATATTAAGCTAGAAAGACCACCTGAGCAGAATCGACTCGGACCTTTTGCATTATTTAGTACTTATTTTGTACTAATTTGTACCATCAAGAAAAATTTTGTACCACGTGCCGTTACGACAAAACCCGTGGCGCTGCTAGCTTAATATTAAGTTAGAAAGACCACCTGCGCAGAATCGACTCGGACCTTTTGCATTATTTAGTACGTATTTTTTACTAATTTGTACCACAAATAAAAATTTTGTACCACGTGCCGTTTAGGAGAAAACTACCCCTAATTAATTTTAGCATTTCAAGCAAAGTAGGCTTTTGCATGAGCAGACCCGATCGTCACTTCCAAATAAAAACTATAATAGTTTATACCGATAAAATATGAACTTTCAGATTTTGTACCCCTTGCCGTTTAGAAGAAAACTACCCCTAATTAACTTATGCCTCAGAAGCAAAGTGAGGTTTTACATGAGCAGACCGGATCGTCACTTCTAAATTATAATCATTATAGTTTTTACCGATAAAATATGAACTTTCAGATTTTGTACCCCTTGCCGTTTAGGAGAAAACTACCCCTAATTAACTTTAGCTTCGGAAGCAAATTTAGCTTTTGCATGAGCTAACCCGATCGTCACTTCTAAATTAGAACCATTATAGTTTGCACCGATAAAAAATGAACTTTCTGATTTTGTACCCCTTGCCGTTTAGGAGAAAACTACCCCTAATTAGCTGTAGCCTCACAAGCAAATTAGGCTTTTGCATGAGCAGACCCGATCGTCAATTCTACATTAGAACCACTATAGTTTGTACCGATAAAAAATGAACTTTCAGATTTTGTACCCCTTGCCGTTTAGGAGAAAACTACCCCTAATTAACTTTAGCCTCACAAGCCAATATAGCTTTTGCATGAGCAGACCCGTACGTCACTTCTAAATTAGAACCATTATAGCTTGTACCGAAGAAATATGAACTTTCAGATTTTGTACCCCTTGCAGTTTAGGAGAAAACTACCCCTAATTAACTCTAGCCTCGCAGGCAAAGTAAGCTTTTGCATGAGCGAACCCGATCATCACTCCTAAATTAGAACCATTATAGTTTGCACCGATAAAATATGAACTTTCAGGTATTGTACCCCTTTACGTTCAGGAGAAAAATACCCTTAATTAGCTCTAGCCTCACAGACAAAGTAGGCTTTTGCATGAGCAGACCGGATCGTCACTGCTAAATTTGAATCATTAAAGTTTGTACCGATAAAATATGAACTTTCAGATTTTGTACTCCTTGCCGTTTAGAAGAAAACTACCCCTAATTAACTCTAGCCTCCCAAGCAAATTTAGCTTTTGCATGAGCAGACCCAATCTTCACATCTAAATTAGAACCATTATAGTTTGCACCGATAACAAATGAACTTTCTGATTTTGTACCCCTTGCCGTTTAGGAGAAAACTACCCCTAATTAACTCTAGCTTCTCAAGCAAAGTAAGCTTTTGCATGAGCAGACCCGATCGTCACTTCTAAATTATAATCATTATAGTTTGTACCGATAAAATATGAGCATTCAGATTTTGTACCCCTTGCCGTTTAGGAGAAAACTACCCCTAATTAATTTTAGCCTCGGAAGCAAATTTAGCTTTTGCATGAGCAGATCAGATCGTCACTTGTAAATTAGAATCATTATAGTTTGTACCGATAAAATATGAACTTTCAGATATTGTACCCCTTGCCGTTTAGGAGAAAACTACCCCTAATTAACTTATGCCTCAGAAGCAAAGTAGGGTTTTACATGAGCAGACCCGATCGTCACTTATAAATTAGAACCATTATAGTTTGTACCGATAAAATATGAACTTTCAGATTTTGTACCCCTTGCCGTTTAGGAGAAAACTACCCCTAACTAACTTATGCCTCATAAGCAAAGTAGGGTTTTACATGAGCAGACCCGATCGTCACTTCTAAATTATAATCATTACAGTTTGTACCGATAAAATATGAACTTTCAGATTTTGTACTCCTTGCCGTTTAGGAGAAAACTACCCCTAATTAACTCTAGCCTCATAAGCAAAGTAGGCTTCTGCATGAGCAGACCCGATCATTACTTATTAATTCGAACCATTATAGTTTGTACCGAAAAAATTTCATATTTTGTACCCCTTGCCGCTTAGGAGAAAACTACCCCTAATTAACTCTAGCCTTACAAGCAAAGAGTTTTCAAGAGATTTCAAGCTAGAGTTTTGCATGAGCAGACTGGATCGTCACTTCTAAATTATAATCATTATAGTTTGTACCGATAAAATATGAACTTTCAGATTTTGTACCCCTTTACGTTTAGGAGAAAACTACCTCTAATTAACTCTAGCCTCACAAGCAAAGTAAGCTTTTGCATGAGCAGACCGGATCGTCGTTTCTAAATTTGAATCATTATAGTTTGTAGCGATAAAATATGGACTTTCAGATTTTGTACCCCTTGCCGTTTAGGAGAAAACTACCCCTTATTAACTGTAGCCTCCCAAGCAAATTTAGCTTTTGCATGAGCAGACCCGATCTTCACTTCTAAATCAGAACCATTATAGTTTGCACCGATAAAAAATGAACTTTCAGATTTTGTACCCCTTTCCGTTTAGGAGAAAACTACCCCTAATTAACTCTAGCCTCACAAGCAAAGTAGGCTTTTGCATGAGCAGACCCGATCGTCACTTCTAAATAAGAAATATTATAATTTGTACCGATGAAATATGAACTTTCAGATTTTGAACCCCTTGCCGTTTAGGAGAAAACTACCCCTAATTAACTCTAGCCTCAGAAGCAAAGTAGGGTTTTTCATGAGCAGACCGGATCGTCACTTCTAAATTATAATCATTATAGTTTGTTCCGATAAAATACGAACTTTCAGATTTTGTACCCCTTGCCGTTTAGGAGAAAACTACCCCTAATTAACTTTAGCTTCGGAAGCAAATTTAGCTTTTGCATGAGCAGACCCGATCGTCACTTCTAAATTAGAACCATTATAGTTTGCACCGATAAAATATGAACTTTCAGATTTTGTACCCCTTGCAGTTTAGGAGAAAACTACCCCTAATTAGCTCTAGCCTCCCAAGCAAATTTAGCTTTTGCATGAGCAGACCCGATCGTCACTTCTAAATTTGAATCATTAAAGTTTGCACCGATAAAATATGAACTTTCAGATTTTGTACCCCTTGCCGTTTAGGAGAAAACTACCCCTAATTAACTTTAGCCTCCCAGCAAATTTAGCTTTTGCATAAGCAGACCTGATCTTCACTTCTAAATTAGAACCATTATAGTTTGCACCGATAAAAAAAGATTTTTCTGATTTTGTACCCCTTGCCGATTAGGAGAAAACTACCCCTAATTAACTCTAGCCTCTCAAGCAAAGTAAGCTTTTGCATGAGCACACCCGATCGTCACTTCTAAACTGTAATCATTATAGTTTTTACCGATAAAATATGAGCATTCAGATTTTGTTCCCCTTGCAGTTTAGGAGAAAACTACCCCTAATTAACTCTAGCCTCTCAAGCAAAGTAAGCTTTTGCATGAGCAGACCCAATCGTCACTTCTAAATTAGAATCATTATAGTTTGTACCGAAAAAATATGAGCATTCAGATTTTGTACCCCTTGCCGTTTAGGAGAAAACTACCCCTAATTAACTTTAGCTTCGGAAGCAAATTTAGCTTTTGCATGAGTAGATCAGATCGTCACTTCTAAATTAGAATCATTATAGTTTGTACCGATAAAATATGAACTTTCAGATTTTGTCCCCCTTGCCGTTTAGGAGAAAACTACCCCTAATTATCTTATGCCTCAGAAGCAAAGTAGGGTTTTACATCAGCAGACCCGATCGTCACTTATAAATTAGAACCATTATAGTTTGTACCGATGAAATATGAACTTTCAGATTTTGTCCCCCTTGCTGTTTAGGAGAAAACTACCCCTAATTAACTTTAGCTTCGGAAGCAAATTTAGCTTTTGCATGAGTAGATCAGATCGTCACTTCTAAATTAGAATCATTATAGTTTGTACCGATAAAATATGAACTTTCGGATTTTGTCCCCCTTGCTGTTTAGGAGAAAACTACCCCGAATTAACTTATGCCTCTTAAGCAAAGTAGGGTTTTACATGAGCAGACCTGATCGTCACTTTACAATTATAATCATTACAGTTTGTACCGATAAAATATGAACTTTCAGATTTTGTACTCCTTGCCGTTTAGGAGAAAACTACCCCTAATTAACTCTAGGCTCATAAGCAAAGTAGGCTTCTGCATGAGCAGACCCGATCATTACTTATTAATTCGAACCATTATAGTTTGTACCGAAAAAATATGAGCGTTCAGATCTTGTACCCCTTGCCGCTTAGCAGAAAACTACCCCTAATTAACTCTAGCCTCAGAAGAAAAGTAGAGTTTTGCATGAGCAGACCGGATCGTCACTTCTAAATTATAATCATTATAGTTTGTACCGATAAAATATGAACTTTCAGATTTTGTACCCCTTTACGTTTAGGAGAAAACTACCCCTAATTAACTCTAGCCTCGTAAGCAAAGTAAGCTTTTGCATGAGCAGATCGGATCGTCACTTCTAAATTTTAATCATTATAGTTTGTAGCGATAAAAGATGGACTTTCAGATTTTGTACCCCTTGCCGTTTAGGAGAAAACTACCCCTAATTAACTGTAGCCTCCCAAGCAAATTTAGCTTTTGCATGAGCAGACCCGATCTTCACTTCTAAATTAGAACCATTATAGTTTGCACCGATAAAAAATGAACTTTCAGATTTTGTACCCCTTTCCGTTTAGGAGAAAACTACCCCTAATTAACTCTAGCTTCACAAGCAAAGTAGGCTTTTGCATGAGCAGACCCGATCGTCACTTCTAAATAAGAACTATTATAATTTGTACCGATAAAATATGAACTTTCAGATTTTGTACGCCTTGCCGTTTAATAGAAAACTACCCCTAATTAACTTATGCCTCAGAAGCAAAGTAGGGTTTTGCATGAGCAGACCGGATCGTCACTTATAAATTATAATCATTATAGTTTGTACCGATAAAATATGAACTTTCAGATTTTGTACCCCTTGCCGTTTAGAAGAAAACTACCCCTAATGAGCTTTAGCTTCGGAAGCAAATTTAGCTTTTGCATGAGCAGACCCGATCGTCACTTCTTAATTAGAACCATTATAGTTTGCACCGATAAAATATGAACTTTCAGATTTTGTACCCCTTGCAGTTTAGGAGAAAACTACCCCTAATTAGCTCTAGCCTCCGAAGCAAAGTAGGCTTTTGCATGAGCAGACCCGATCGTCACTTCTACATTAGAACCACTATAGTTTGCACCGATAAAATATGAACTTTCAGATATTGTACCCCTTGCCGTTTAGGAGAAAACTACCCCTAATTATAACTATAGCCGCCCAAGCAAATTTAGCTTTTGCATTCGTCACTTCTAAATTAGAACCATAATAGTTTCTACCGATGAAATATGAACTTACAGATTTTATACCCCTTGCAGTTTAGGAGAAAACTACCCTTAATTAACTCTAGCCTCTCAAAAAAGTAAGCTTTTGCATGAGCGAACCCGATCTTCACTTCTGAATTAGAACCATTATAGTTTGCACCGATAAAATATGAACTTTCAGATTTTGTACCCTTTTACATTTAGGAGAAAACTACCCTTAATTAGCTCTAGCCTCACAGGCAAAGTAGGCTTTTGTATGAGCAGACCGGATCGTCACTTCTAAATTTGAATCATTAAAGTTTGTACCGATAAAATATGAACTTTCAGATTTTGTACCCCTTGCCGTTTAGGAGAAAACTACCCCTAATTAACTTATGCCTCTTAAGCAAAGTAGGGTTTTACATGAGCAGACCCGATCGTCACTTCTAAATTATAATCATTACAGTTTGTACCGATAAAATATGAACTTTCAGATTTTGTACCCCTTGCCGTTTAGAAGAAAACTACCCCTAATTAACTCTAGCCTCATAAGCAAAGTAGGCTTTTGCATGAGCAGACCCGATCATTACTTATTAATTCGAACCATTATAGTTTGTACCGATTAAATATGAGCGTTCAGATTTTGTACCCCTTGCCGCTTAGGAGAAAACTACCCCTAATTAACTCTAGCCTCAGAAGCAAAGTAGAGTTTTGCATGAGCAGACAGGATCGTCACTTCTAAATTATAATCATTATAGTTTGTACCGATA
This sequence comes from Diogma glabrata, assembly GCA_963693315.1. Lineage (NCBI taxonomy): Eukaryota > Metazoa > Arthropoda > Insecta > Diptera > Cylindrotomidae > Diogma > Diogma glabrata. The sequence continues at coordinate 70,224 of CAVNZG010000938.1, forward strand.
AAATATGAACTTTCAGATTTTGTACCCCTTTACGTTTAGGAGAAAACTACCCCTAATTAACTCTAGCCTCCCATGCAAATTTAGCTTTTGCATGAGCAGACCCGATCTTCAGTTTTATATTAGAACCATTATAGTTTGCACCGATAAAAAATGAACTTTCAGATTTTGTACCCCTTGCAGTTTAGGAGAAAACTACCCCTAATTAACTCTAGTCTCCCAAGCAAAGTAGGCTTTTGCATGAGCAGACCCAATCGTCACTTCTATATTAGAACTATTATAGTTTGTACCGATAAAATATGAACTTTCAGATTTTGAACGCCTTGCCGTTTGGGAGAAAACTACCCCTAATTAACTTATGCCTCAGAAGCGAAGTAGGGTTTTGCATGAGCAGACCGGATCGTCATTTCTAAATTATAATCATTATAGTTTGTACCGATAAAATATGAACTTTCAGATTTTGTACCCCTTGCAGTTTAGGAGAAAACTACCCCTAATTAGCTCTAGCCTCACAAGCAAATCAGGGTTTTGCATGAGCAGACCCGATCGTCACTTCTACATTAGAGCCACTATAGTTTGTACCGATAAAATATGAACTTTCAGATTTTGTACCCCTTGCCGTTTAGGAGAAAACTGCGCCTAATTAAATTTAGCCTCACAAGCAAATTTAGATTTCGCATGAGCAGACCCGTTCGTTACTTCTAAATTAGAACCATTATAGTTTCTACCGATGAAATATGAACTTTCAGATTTTATACCCCTTGCAGTTTAGGAGAAAACTGCCCCTAATTAACTCTAGCCTCACAAGCAAAGTAAGATTTTGCATGAGCGAAACCGATCATCACTTCTAAATTAGAACCATTATAGTTTGCACCGATAAAATATGAACTTTCAGGTATTATAAACCCTTTCCGTTTAGGAGAAAACTACCCCTAATTAACTCTAGCCTCTGAAGCAAATTTAACTTTTGCATGAGCAGAAACGATCGTCACTTCTATATTAGAACCACTATAGCTGTACCGATAAAATATAAACTTTCAGATTTTGTGCTTCTTGCCATTTAGGAGAAAACTACCCATAATTAACTCTAGCCTCACAAGCAAAGTAGAGTTTAGCACATAGGCGAAACGTCTTTGGATGCTAGGGAAGCACTGCTTCCCTTTGAAACAGGCCGCTTTTTTCAAATTAACGATTGTTTTTTAATAAAGATTTTATCAACCATCATTCAATAAATTTTCAATACTTTAGTATTTATTTAAAATAAATCTTCAAAGTTTCTGTAAAATTATACAAACATTTCCATATAAATATTTATTATTATTATTTAATTATATTAATTCCTAATATTTATAAAAAAAACTTCAACGCAATCAAAATATTTATTTATTTCGTCTAAATAATATACAAGGAGCTGTCCAACTTGCAGCGTACGGAATTATAATATCTGTACGCAAAAAATAAAAGAAGAAACACAAATAGGAAAAGAAAAAACGAAAAAAATCAAACAAAAACTATAGCAGTAGATGCTGTGTTGCTTATAGCATATCATATACTATCATAGCAGTACTATAGTAAATCTGTTTTGTTTTAGCTTATATGTACTGGTTTAATTGTTTAAGCTTAGTTTTACTACTTACATCAAACTATGTATTGATTTTTAACAAGAATTTGGATTTATTGTTTGAATTACAAATGTTTGAATAAATAATTATGGTGCATTATTAATTAAAAATTATTGCAGAACAGATTCCAAAACAGTTTTGTTTTAATATATCAACATATTTTTCAATAAGAAAATAGAAGACCCACTGATTTCTAAATTATGTAGGTATTTGTCTTCTTTTGAACCATTTTCGTGGTTCTATTTCTCGATTGTTTGTTAGGATAGGACCAATCAACATATACAATAATTTTTCCCTTGGTGAATTTCAATAATATAAAACCATAGTCCATACTTTGATATATTAAGCAAAGAAATTTTTTCATGTATCTGATGAGATGAGCTGCTTACAGCCATATTTATGTTCCAAAATTAGTACATATAAATGAATGCAATTTTTAAAATGGATTGAATTTTGCGTTTCAAACCAGACGATCAAGTTTTTACCGTAAAATTTATTTATTTTCCTTGCCGTTTTGTGCATTGATAATTTCATTGCAAACGACTGCTTCGGATATTAAATAAAAACTGTTCCTCTAGAACAAAATAACTTAAAAGCTTTGAGTAGATCACAAATGGAACGCATAAACTTTAAAAATATTTCAAATATAAATATACAATTTTATTCTTATTTTAAAATAATTATTTTGAGCTTATGATTGATCTGACTACACCCAAAAAAAAATTCAATATTTTAAATCGACAGAGGTACATCGATTTAACAAAGTAAAAAATTGCATATAAAATTGAAGAAATTGCCCTTAAATTAACAAAAATAAGAAAATGCTGCATTCGAAAGCTACTTTTGATTTTGAATTTTAAATCAATATATAAAATACTTGAATTGAATACATTTTTGTTGACTTTAATAATCATATCAAAAGTACTGCAGTTAATTCCACAAAAGAGTAGTATGCTTGATATTCTAGACGTTTATAACAACAGTATTGAATGTCGAAATAACATTAAGCTTAATCATTTGACAGTTAAAGTTTTGTGCATTTGTGTTAAAAGTAGCGATGCAATCGATTTAACTCAGGGTTTCGAACCCGAACCGAACCCGAACCCTGGACCCGCTCCGGAGCAAGATTTTTTTTAAATTATGTGAACCCGAACCCGAACCCAATCAAAAACGCGGTTCAGGTTCAATTTTTAATAGGGAAATTTATGAAGTTTGCGTAAGAAATTTCATATTTCGCAGAATTTTTTTTGTTTCAAACAAGTTTATTTTGGTTATTATTTGTTTCAGTAGAGAATTGTGAATAGTTAGAATTTAGTGAGAATTAAATGAAAATTTTTTTCCAAAATAAATATGTGTGTAACATAAATACGGTATGCAATGTAACATAAAAAAATAATGAATTCATTAATAAAATTCGAAAAAATTGTTTTTTTTTGTAACAAATTTGAACCCGAACCCAAACCCGAACCGAACCCGACCCCACTAAATTTTAATGTATTGAACCCGAACCTGAACCTGCACCCAAATTTTTCTGGGTTCGAAACGCTGATTTAACTAAACAAAACGTCGGAGCCAAAACAATGTCATTTTATTCGAATTTACCTGCAATTTTGTCGGATCTACCATGATTATTTTTTTGGGTGTAGTCCATTATTATTTTGATCTGACTAGTCCATTTTAATTTAAAAAATACAAAAACATGTTTGTAGCCGCCGATCTAAATAAATTAGTAAAATCAAATGCTTTTCAATTACACAACTTGTTCGAGGGAGAGTAGATTAAAGTGAAACAAGTTTGATCTTCAATGGTAAGCGTCTTTAGTTAAAAGTAATAGAAAAATATGCAAAAAATATATTTTTCTACAATAGCAAATGAATTATATTTCCATGCAGATTTAATACCCTTTGAAAATCGTTGTTTCCTATAGTGTATAAAATCATATACGCTAGATAACAAATTGTAGTTGCTATGGTATCTTCATCAAATAGTTTTTAAGACAAAGTAACCATGAAAAATAGAATATGAATTTTAAATGGTATGTCGTCGATTTCCAATTAAATAATTATAATAAATATCATTCACCAAAAAGCAGCGTTTCCATATCTTGTAGCAAAATGTACTATGTTTCTTCAAATAGACTATTTTTGAGTTTTAATAGTAGTTATTGTGGAATATTATTTAGAACACAGCATCCCATTCTTAAAAACTCGCGCTTCGCCTATGGTTTAGCATGAGCAGACCCGATCATTACATCTTAATTCGAACCATTATAGTTTGTACCGATAAAATATGAACTTTCAGATTTTGTACCCCTTGCCGTTTAGAATAAAACTACCCCTAATTAACTCTAGCCTCACAAGCAAAGTAGGGTTTTGCATGAGCAGACCGGATCATTACTTCTAAATTCGAACCATTATAGTTTGAACCGATAAAATATGAGCGTTCAGATTTTGTACCCCTTGCCGTTTAGGAGAAAACTACCCCTAATTAACTCTAGCCTCACAAGCAGAGTAGGGTTTTGCATGAGTAGACCGGATCGTCACTTCTAAATTAGAATCATTATAGTTTGTACCGATAAAATATGAACTTTCAGATTTCGTACCCCTTGCCGTTTAGGAGAAAACTACCCCTAATTAACTTATGCCTTAGAAGCAAAGTAGGGTTTTACATGAGCAGACCCGATCGTCACTTCTAAATTAGAACCATTATAGTTTGTACCGATAAAATATGAACTTTCAGATTTTGTACGCCTTGCCGTTTAGGAGAAAACTACCCCTAATTAACTTATGCCTCAGAAGCAAAGTAGGGTTTTACATGAGCAGACCGGATCGTCACTTCTAAATTATAATCATTACATGTTTGTACCGATAAAATATGAACTTTCAGATTTTGTACCCCTCGCCGTTTAGAAGAAAACTACCCCTAATTAACTCTAGCCTCATAAACAAAGTAGGCTTTTGCATGAGCAGACCCGATCATTACTTATTAATTCGAACCATTATAGTTTGTACCGATAAAATATGAGCGTTCAGATTTTGTACCCCTTGCCGCTTAGGAGAAAACTACCCCTAATTAACTCTAGCCTCAGAAGCAAGGTAGAGTTTTGCATGAGCAGACCGGATCGTCAATTCTATATTATAATCATTATAGTTTGCACCGATAAAATATGAACTTTCGGATTTTGTACCCCTTGCCGTTTAGGAGAAAACTACCGCTAATTAACTCTACACAGTTAAAAAAAAATTGAATATGTAACGCAAATTGCTACACATATATGTCCTACGGAAGTTTCCATTACAAAACAATACAAAGCTTGCTATATAAAGTTAAACTAATGCTCTTTGCATCAATATTTAACAGAGTACTTGGAGTAAAATAAAAAGCTTGTTGTTTAAAAATGTCTGTTATTTGCATTAAATAAATTGCACGCAACATTTTTTTTAGTATGGCATTTTAATGCAAATTACATCATAATTTCGAGTTACTTTGATTATTACGCACCTGCCTAAATTAATCAAATTAAAATAAAAAAATTACAACGGAAAAAAATTAAAACATACATACCACCTTAATCACTATTATTATAGACTTTCAGCTGAGAAGCGATAACTAAAATATACATGAAACGATTTTAACTATATATTTCTAAAATGGATAATACTCTAGTGAATTTTAAAATTTCATTAATGTATTAAATTGTAGCACGGTGCATTAAAACTTTTAGCTGTTCTATAAAAATAAATTATGATGCAAGAGTTGTTTTAAATTTTATAGAAATGCATTGAAATTAGGTTTAACGCAACATTCACTTTACAATTCAATAATAACCTGCAACGCATAGCTCCTATTGTAAGACTTGCTTTAAATATTGCAGTTACTTTTTCAACTGTGTAGCCTTTAGAAGCAAAGTAGGCTTTTGCATGAGCAGACCGGATCGTCGCTTTCAAATTAGAATCATTATAGTTTGTTCCAATAAAATATGGACTTTCAGATTTAGCACCCCTTGCCGTTTAGAAGAAAACTACCCCTAATTAACTGTAGCCTCCCAAGCAAATTTAGCTTTTGCATGAGCAGACCGGATCTTCACTTCTAAATTAGAATCATTATAGTTTGCACCGATAAAATATGAACTTTCAAATTTTGTACCCATTTCCGTTTAAGAGAAAACTACCCATAATTAACTCTAGCCTCACAAGCAAAGTAGGCTTTTGCATGAGCAGACCCGATCGTCACTTCTAAATTAGAACCATTATAGTTTGTACCGATAAAATATGAACTTTCAGATTTTGTACCCCTTGCCGTTTAGGAGAAAACTACCCCTAATTAACTCTAGCCTCACAATCAAAGTAGGGTTTCGCATGAGCAGACCGGATTGTCACTTCTAAATAAGAATCATTATAGTTTGTACCGATAAAATATGAACTTTCAGATTTTGTACCCCTTGTCGTTTAGGAGAAAACTACCCCTAAATAACTCTAGCCTCACAAGCAAAGTTAGGTTTTGCATGAGCAGACCTGACCGTCACTTCTCAATTAGAATCGTTAGAGTTTGTACCGATAAAATATGAACTTTCAGATTTTGTACCCCTTGCCGTTTAGGAGTAAACTACCCCTAATTAACTCTAGCCTCACAGGCAAAGTAAGCTTTTGCATAAGAAGACCCGATCGTCACTTCTGAATTAGAACCATTATAGTTTGTACCGATAAAATATGAACTTTCAGATTTTGTACCCCTTGCCGTTTAGGAGAAAACTACCCCTAACTAACTCTAGCCTCACAAGCAAAGTAGAGTTTTGCATGAGCAGACCCGATCGTCACTTCTAAATTAGAATCATTATAGTTTGTACCGATAATATATGAACTTTCAAATTTCGTACCCCTTGCCGTTTAGGAGAAAACTACCCATAATTAAATTTAGCCTTGCAAGCAAATTTAGCTTTTGCATGAGCAGACCCGACCGTCACTTCTAAATTAGAACCATTATAGTTTGTACCGATAAAATATGAACTTTCATTTTTTGTACCCCTTGCCGTTTAGGAGAAAACTACCCCTAATTAAATTTAGCCTCACAAGCAGAGTAGGGTTTTGCATGAGCAGACCCGATCGTCACTTCGAAATTAGAATCATTATAGCTAGAACCGATAAAATATGAACTTTCAGATTTTGTACCCCTTGCCGTTTACAAGAAAACTACCGCTAATTAACTCTATCCTCACAAGCAAATTAGGCTTTTGCATGAGCAGACCCGATCGTCACTTCTAAATTAGAACCATTATAGTCTGAACCGATAAAATATGCACTTTCAGATTTTGTACCCCTTTCCGTTTAGGAGAAAACTACCCCTAATTAACTCTAGTCTCACAAGCAAAGTGGGCTTTTGCATGAGCAGATCCAATCGTCACTTCTATATTAGAATCATTATAGTTTGAACCGATAAAATATGAACTTTCAGATTTTGTACCCCTTGCCGTTTAGGAGAAAACTACTCCTAATTAACTCTATTCTCACAAGCAAATTAGGCTTTTGCATGAGCAGACCGGATCGTCACTTCTAAATTTAAACCATTATAGTTTACACCAATAAAATATGAACTTTCAGATTTTATGCTTCTTGCCGTTTAGGAGAAAACTACCCTTAATTAACTTTAGTCTGGCAGAGGTGTACCACAATAGCAAATGTCTGACAATGGCTGACGTGAGTTCTATTACTATCCCGAAGAATATATAAAAAAATTACCTTTTATACTTTAACGCAACTTTGGAGGCCCCTTTGTTACCTGCTCCCTGCCATGGCCACCATGATCCAAGCTTCATATCTCGCCAATCGTTCCTACCTGAGTAGGAGGTTTGCGTAGAAAAACTTTCAGCTTTTATAAAATAACGAAGGTCTGGCCGTCGCGGGCTCTTGCTCTATTAGGTAATTTAGAAGAATTATACTGTAGTGAAATTGAATCTTATTTAAAACTTTCTTTTGTTAATCCGATGATTTTTTTTGCTGGGTTTTGATTATATTTTTTTTGTAATAATAAACAGTTTTTTTTGAATTTACAAAAGTTTTCGTTGTTCTTGGTGGATGATAATGTTCGTTGCAGAATTTTATATGATATATTAAGTTTTCTTTTGATTGGTTAGAGGATTTTGTAGCACTTAAGATAATCAGGGGAGACTTATAACAACATATAGCACACTAGTCTCCATGGGTGGATTTAATGGGGAAAAGTGCTAGACACCTTCTACCTAGTGACTAAATATTCTTCTCAATCTGGTGTTTCTTTTGTGTTGTTTTATTTCGTTTTGGTTTCTCCAACAAGATTAACTCAGAACACCTTTTAGGTAAAAAGCAGCACTCTCATGCTTTTACGAAATGCCTAAGACATCCCCATACCCACTTTTCACTGATCTACTAGCCAAGGCAGATGCTGCGTCTTAAGGTAATTAATTTCGTAGAAGGAATTCTGTTCGCAATTCTCTCTGCGATAGAGAGAATTTTTATTCATTCCGCGACATTTTATTTATAATTTCGGTCACTGGGCGATTTCTACTATATTAAAATATTCCGCAACATGGTATAAGTGAAAATGAATTGTTTGCAAAATTTATAAAAAATATGTGACAGAGGAAAAGCTTAAGAATTGGCACAATGAGTCTATTTCTAGAGAAAAAAATCCCTTTTAAAAATGAATGATAGCAACCGATGAAGCCGTTTTCTATTCTTTCCTAAGCAGGTTTTTAATGAGAATTAGTGGGTTTGAATCGATCCTCTTTTCCGATAGAAACGGCAGGAATAATCATTATCGTGAAAAACAATGAGCCTACAGAAAGTGTATTCTTAAGGTGATCAGTCGTCCTCCTTTTGGAAGGACAATTCTGCTTTTGTAGGCTCTGTCCTTCCTCGGAATATGTCCTCCTAGCTGTCCTAGCGATTTTAAAACTAATCTGTTAATCTCTGTATTCAGAGACGTTTTTATATCAGCCATTTATCAATTCAATTTAATTTTTTTAACAAAGTATTAGAATTGTTCAATCGAAAGGGTGTTGTTTTCCATCATGACTAAACCAGACTACACATATCTTTGATTATCCGCCAAAAATGATTGAACTGTTAACTGGGTTAGCAGTTTGGTGCAGTCAATGTATATAGCCCAGATTTTGCTGCATCTGACTATCATTTATTCCTGTCTTTGGAAATAATCTTTGATGAGAAAAAGCTTGCCGATAAAAGAGTCAACGAAAATCACTTGAATAAAAAGATAAGCTTAAATAAAAAAACTAAGAATAACAGAACTATCCTGCAATTTTCATAAATGAATTTAACTAAAAGTAAAACCTACAAATATGCAATTTGCAATCAAAACTACATTCCACATCACACGATGCTACTAGGCTTGCCACCTATACGTTTTTGGAGCGTATAATACGTTTTTTTTATCAAAAATATTTGTGAATACGCTATACGTACGTTTTTTGAAAATATTCATATATAATATCACGAGTCGTCAAATAATAATCGATTATTTTTCATAAATTTTTAACCTCAATTGGCATATTTGGCATATTTGAAAACTTTTTTTCACGTACTTAAAATATAAATCTTTCCAAAATTTTCAAAAAAAATAGTTCAAGTTTAACGGTTGAGACCCTAGGTCTGTTGAAATGAAAACAAACGCAAAAGGCAATTCTTTCATCATGTTTCAGTTTATGTTATTTAAATTCATCTTAGCTTTGAAACATACTTTTCAACTAAAGCCTCAAAAAATTTCAGCTTTCTAACCCAAAAGGTTTCATTTTTATAAGCGTTATAATGAACCTCTTGCAAAAAAAATATCAAGCCATTTAATACCATAGAAAAATTATCAAAATCTCTTGTTTTTATTTTTTTTACTCAGTAGCCGTTTGAAAAAGATTAAATAAGAACAAAAAAACACAACAACAAAGATGATTTTGAAATAAAATTGTTTTTATTCGCCTATATATTAAAGTGTTACTTTATTACTGTGATTTGCGGCTTTAAAGTATCACTTTTCAGCTATTTATTTTGTCGTCATAGCTACGTCCAAAAAAGTAAAAAGCATTTGTATTTGTTTAAATTCTATGAAAAATAAATTTTTTTATCAAAGCAACCCTCAAATTCAAAATTTCATTATCCAATTAAAATAGTTTTAGTTTATCATTTGTTGTCATAGAATTTGGAAAAAATAATAAATATTTTTTCAAAGGTTACTTGTTCCACATATTTTGATTTTAAAATGAATGAAAATTTGTAATTTTAATTTAGAATAAACAACTTTTCTTAAAATATTTTGCTTGCGGCGAATAAAAAATAGTATATGATGCACGGACGTAAGCTATTTTGGACTTAATGTGGGTGCAAATCTCGGCTAGCGCCTCGATTTGCAAACTCCACATCCGTCCAAAATCTTTAGCTTTACGTCCTAGCATCATAATGTACTATTGATAATGTTTGATCATAAATTATGTGTGATGGTATAATTGTAGTTGATTTGATCAATATTGTTAAAGTAGAATAGATTCTTTTTGAACCAATAGAACACATTTATAAGACACATATATAAGTTATCACAATTTATAAATTAAAATTATATGGATAACCTGGTTAAAATGCTTTCTAAGTGATTTATCGTTGAAAACATTGTGATGGTTTGTTTAAGTTTTTTACGGTCGGGTATTACCCCAAAATGGGAGAAAACTACCCCTAATTAACTCTAGCCTCACAAGCAAAGTAGAGTTTTGCATGAGCAGACGCGATCATTATTTCTAAATTCGAACCATTTTAGTTTGTACCGATAAAATATGAACTTTCAGATTTTATACCCCAAGCCGTTTAGCAGAAAACTACCCCTAATTAACTTTTGCCTCAGAAGCAAAGTAGGGTTTTACATGAGCAGACCGGATCGTCACTTCTTAATTCGAACCATTATAGTTTGAACCGATAAAATATGAACTTTAAGTTTTTGTACCCTTTGCCGTTTAGGAGAAAACTATCCCTAATTGACTCTAGGCTCATAAGCAAATTTAGATTTTGCATGAGCAGACCCGATCGTCACTTCTAAATTAAAACCATTATAGTTTGTACTGATAAAATATGAACTTTCAGATTTCATACCCCTTGCAGTTTAGGAGAAAACTACCTCTAATAGCCTCTCAAGCAAAGTAGGATTTTGCATGAGAAGACCTGATCGTCATTTCTATATTAGAATCATTATAGTTTGTACCGATAAAATATGAACTTTCAGATTTTGTACCCCCTGCCGTTTAGGAGAAAACTACCCCTAATTAGCTCTGCAAGCAAAGTAGGCTTTTGCATAGGCGAACCCGATCATTACTTCTAAATTAGAACCATTATAGTTTGTACCGATAAAATATGTGCTTTCAAGTTTTGTACCCCTTTCCTTTTAGGAGAAAATTAGCCCTAATTAACTCTAGGCTCACAAGCAAATTTAAATTTTGCATGAGCAGAAACGATCGTCACTTCTATAATAGAACCACTTTAGTTGGTACCGATAAAATATGAACTTTCAGATTTTGTGCTTCTTACCGTTTAGGAGAAAACTACCCCTAATTAACTCTAGCCTCACAAGCAAAGTAGAGTTTTGCATGAGCAGACCCGATCATTACTTCTAAATTCGAACCATTATAGTTTGTACCGATAAAGTATGAACTTTCAGATTTTGTACCCCTTGCCGTTTAGGAGAAAACTACCCCTATTTAACTTTTTCTTCAGAAGCAAAGTAGGGTTTTACATGAGCAGACCAGATCGTCACTTCTAAATTATAATCATTATAGTTTGTACCGATAAAATATGAACTTTCAGATTTTGTACGCTAATTCTTGGAATGGTTTCATCAATTTTTTTCATTTTCAAAAAGATCAAAATAATCCCAAATAACGGTAAACAATTAGATTTTAATATTTTCCAAATAAATGAATGTAAAAATTAATTATTTTCTTAAACATGTTGAACTAGCACTGATATGATGTAACATCTAGGCTTACCACCTTTGAATTTTTCCAAAAGCGTATACATATATATTTTGAAATAAAATAATTAAAAGAATTATTTTTACTCATATGTTTTATTTATTTTATAAGTTAATTGGAAAAATATGGAGGGGCTGAAATCATCTCAGAGCTGTGGGATTCGATCAAGACTTCGGTCTGGGTTAATAATTTTGATATAGCTTTCGCAAAAACTTTTATGAGGACATGGTTTTTAGTTTTGGGAAGCGATGTACATATATCAAACATAACTTTTTGTTACTTTTGTTAAAAATACATGTACTTTAGTATTTTTTATGTCTGTTTAGATGTGTATTACAAAACTAAGACGAAACAACAATACGTTGTCGGAAAATTATAACAGATCATAAATTAACATAATTTAGTGAAAATATTATACAATCAGCAAACTACTCAAAAACCTCTCCATTTAGCGTTTCAAGAAAATATTTCAAAATCACAAATTCATATTTCTTTCATCATTCCAAAAATATTGTAAAAATTAAATAAAATCAAAAACTCAAACTTTTTTCAAACAAAATTCTAAAAATATTCCAAAAATTATTGCAAAATCAAAGATTAAAACTTTTTTCAAAAACTCTAAAAATATTGCATAAATTATAACAACATCGAAAATTGAAAATTTTTCCAAAATTATAAAAATTATAATAAATTCAAAAATTTAAAATTTTTCAAAATTCTAAAAATATTCCATAAATTCTTACAAAATCAAAAATTGAAACTTTTCAAAATTCCAAAAATATTTCAAAACTATCACAAATTCAAAAATTTCCATGTTCAATTATATTTACGTAAGCAAACAGCTAAATTTTTTTTTCCAAAAAATTATCTAAAAAAATAAATGAAATCATATTTTTGACACACTTGACAATATTTTTTTGAGAAACTTATAATGCAATAAATTCTCAATAATAATTTCAAGTTCATTATACATTTCATTTCATACAAATAACTAATTTTATTTTTTCCTAAAAAAATAAATGAAAATCATTCTTTTGACACACTTGACATTATTTTTTGACTAACTTATAATTAAAATCATTGATAATATCGGAGTGACTTGAGTGATCCATTATAAGTATAAATTATTTTTTGTATTTTTTAAAAAATTGTAAATCCTTAAACTCACTCAACCAAAAAAAAAAAAAAAATAAAACAAAACTTTTCACTTTTTAAAATAATTATTTTTAATTTAAAATGCAAATTTAATTTCAATTCTTTTTTTTTTTTTTTTAATAACTTAACTACATGTTTCGAGATACAATATCTCATCTACAGGTTGTTTGTACAATTAAAGAAATTATGGTCACAATACTAATATTTATACCTAAAGAACTTATTATCTACTTTTTTGAATTTATTGTTCTGGGTGTAAACTAATTGATGGAAAATTATTAATTAATTAATTGTTACAAAACCCTTTCCTAGAATTTAAATTCAACGTGTCGAATCCAAAAGTTTCAAAATTATATGGTCTACCGAAAATTCACAAGCCAGGCGATAAAATGCGACCAATAGCATCAAATATTTCAACACCAACAGAACATATGGCTAAATGGTTCCTAGAGCAAGTTAACAAAATACCATCACCTAAAGGTCTCATCGTAGTAAACTCAATGGAATTAGTGAACAACATAAAAGATATAATATTGGATCCAGACGAACTTCTTCTTTCCTTTGATGTAGTCGCGCTGTTTCCCAGTATCCCAGTGATTCCAGCAATAGAATACCTTGAAGAACATCTCATGAAAAACAACGTTCCATATCCACTAGTAAGTGCTCTAACAAAAGTAGCTAAAACATGCATGGACCAAAGCTTTTTCCAGTTCAGAAAAAGTTTTATAAACAAACATCTGGAACAACGATGGGTAGCAAGTTGGCCCCATATATTAGTAATGTGTTCATGAGTAAATTGGAATCAAATCTTAAAGAAAACTTCAGCCTGTTTCCAAGAATATGGTATAGATATGTGGATGACATCTTTGCAATTGTTAAAAAATCAGATATTTCAACAGTACTAGAAAAACTGAATTCACAACATTCAACAATTAAATTTACATTGGAAGTAAAAGAAAATGATTGTTTAAACTTTTTGGATATCAGAATTATCAAACTACCAACAAATAAAATTAAATTTGGGATATTTAGAAAACAAACCAACACCAATAGATTTATTACTTCAGATTCACATCATCACATTTCACACAAGCAAGCTGCATTTCATTCCATGGCCTACCGTTTGTACAACATTCCGATGGAAGAAAAAGAATTTCAAGAAGAAGTTAAATACATAGAGAACGCGGCAATAGCTAACGGTTATACAATAGAATTTGCAAATATAATCATTGAAAAGCATAGAGTTAAACATCATAAGAAACAACTAACCAATCTTTCTCCGATACTTGATAAACATAAAACATACAAAAGAATAAGTCTGCCGTTTTATCCAAAAATAACAAATAAATTGCAGAAAGTCTTCCACAAGCATGAAATAGAAATAGTAACAAGACCAACTACGTCCATAAAAACCCAGCTAAATAATTTTAAAGATAGAGAAGGATCAAATAGTAAATCCGGCATTTACCAAATCAAATGCGAGGATTGTCAAGATGTATATATAGGACAAACATCAAGGGACTATGAGACGAGAATTAAGGAACACAGAGCAGCCACTTTACAAAAACAAACACACAAATCCAGTGTAGCAGCGCATATGATACAATCAAACCATAAAATAGATTTTAGAAATTCAAAAATAATCAAACCTGTAATAAACAAATGGAAATTGGATGCATATGAATCATTTTATATTGCAAAAACAGAACACCTGATGAATTTAGAAGATGCTAAAATCCAATCTCCATTGTTTAATTTAAACCCATAACCCGCCCTCTTGTTTAATATTTTCAGTTTTTTTTTTATATATGAAAAATTTTTTTTTTGTTCCTCTTCTCTTTGTTTTGTATTTTAATCCTTTTTTCGTTTTTGATTCTTTTTTAATTTTTTTAATTTTGTTTAATTGTTTAATTTTCCATCAATTAGTTTACACCCAGAACAATAAATTCAAAAAAGTAGATAATAAGTTCTTTAGGTATAAATATTAGTATTGTGACCATAATTTCTTTAATTGTACAAACAACCTGTAGATGAGATATTGTATCTCGAAACATGTAGTTAAGTTATTAAAAAAAAAAAAAAAAAGAATTGAAATTAAATTTGCATTTTAAATTAAAAATAATTATTTTAAAAAGTGAAAAGTTTTGTTTTATTTTTTTTTTTTTTTTGGTTGAGTGAGTTTAAGGATTTACAATTTTTTAAAAAATACAAAAAATAATTTATACTTATAACTTATAATTCTCAATAATAATAATAAAATTTCATGTCGTACAAATAATTAATTTTATTTTTCCAAAAAATTGGGTAATAAAATAAATAAAAATCTTTCTTTTGACACACTTGACAACATTTTTTTGACAAACTCATAATGCCATAATTCTCAATAATAATAATAAAAGTTCATATCATACAAATAATTAATTTTATTTTTATACAAAAAACTGGGTAAAAAAATAAATAAAAATCTTTCTTTTAACATACTTGACAACTTTTTTTGACATACTTATAATGCCATAATTCTCAATAATAAAAGTTCATATCATACAAATAATCAATTTTATTTTTTTACAAAAAATTGGGTAAATAAATAAATAAAAATCTTTCTTCTGACAACAATCTTTTTTTGACAAACTTATAATGCAATAACTTAGATTTTGTTCCCACATACCAATCCCGACAATCAAGATTTCTCCAAATTTAATGTTCCTACTCGTAATCACTTAAAATGAAAGTTTTTAAAGCAAAAAATTGCTTTTTTAGAATCAGTAGGTCCTAAAACGTCGAGAAATGCCAAAAAAAGTGGGGGTAAGAATTTCACTTTTGGCTCATGAATGCAATACTTAGGTCTTTCAGACCATATTAAAACGATAACAATATAAACAAAATAAATATGTTAAAAAAATGTCTTACTTTAATTGACTAAATAATAACATAGTTAAAAATTTTATAAATAGTAACCAAATGGTATAGGAGATCGATTTTGCTGCTTCGATCAATTTTTTGTTAGACTTATCGTTTTTCTTAATAAAATTTGCAAATTCAGTGCAACTCATCTGTAGTTGAAATGCTTAAATAATTCTGATTTCACCATATCGGTATGAAGCCTTTTGATTTGTAAGTCCATATATTTCCCATCACGCTAAAAATGCGTTCAACAAAACAATTAAATTTATTAACTGGCCTGCAAACACAAATTTGCAAATTTTAAGCCATTCAAGTGCGTTTGTGTTGATTTTAGAATATTCAGTCCACTTTTCTCTGCAATTCATTACAGTTAATAAGGGAAAAACTTCATTTAGGTTACGTATTTATGAAAATAACTGAATTTAACTATTTATAACCAAAACAGGCGTATATTTTTGACAATTCAACTCACTAAATAAAGTTTCGATAAGGTCCAATAAAAACGCTTCATTTACTATTTTTTAACAAATCAAAACGAATTGTTTCGATTATTTTTCTCTGGTGGGAAAGAAAAGCGAATATTTTCGAATATTTTCGGCCTACTTAATATATTAATTTAAAAATTCACATACAAAATTATGTGAAAATGCAATTCGCAAATAGTAAAAATGTCCGTTTTCATTCATAAATGATTGCATGTTTATGTTTATTTGTCAAAAATAAATTACAAATTTATAACATTTATGCGCCTACTAAGATGAAATAATATTTAATTTTGTTTGACAACAAAGGCTTATGTTGTATGAAATAATGTTACTATTTCTGTTCGTTAAATTGTCTGCTAAATACAACTCGTCACCAAATTATTAGTCGATTATTTTTCAACATTACCAGTCATGCCATTTGAGGTCAAATGACATTCAAATGACATTCGTAATAATGATTATGAAAAATTATCGATTATTATTTGACGACTCGTGATATTATATATGAATATTTTCAAAAAACGTACGTATAGCGTATTCACAAATATTTTTGATAAAAAAAACGTATTATACGCTCCAAAAACGTATAGGTGGCATGCCTAGTAGCATCGTGTGATGTGGAATGTAGTTTTGATTGCAAATTGCATATTTGTAGGTTTTACTTTTAGTTAAATTCATTTATGAAAATTGCAGGATAGTTCTGTTATTCTTAGTTTTTTTATTTAAGCTTATCTTTTTATTCAAGTGATTTTCGTTGACTCTTTTATCGGCAAGCTTTTTCTCATCAAAGATTATTTCCAAAGACAGGAATAAATGATAGTCAGATGCAGCAAAATCTGGGCTATATACATTGACTGCACCAAACTGCTAACCCAGTTAACAGTTCAATCATTTTTGGCGGATAATCAAAGATATGTGTAGTCTGGTTTAGTCATGATGGAAAACAACACCCTTTCGATTGAACAATTCTAATACTTTGTTAAAAAAATTAAATTGAATTGATAAATGGCTGATATAAAAACGTCTCTGAATACAGAGATTAACAGATTAGTTTTAAAATCGCTAGGACAGCTAGGAGGACATATTCCGAGGAAGGACAGAGCCTACAAAAGCAGAATTGTCCTTCCAAAAGGAGGACGACTGATCACCTTAAGAATACACTTTCTGTAGGCTCATTGTTTTTCACGATAATGATTATTCCTGCCGTTTCTATCGGAAAAGAGGATCGATTCAAACCCACTAATTCTCATTAAAAACCTGCTTAGGAAAGAATAGAAAACGGCTTCATCGGTTGCTATCATTCATTTTTAAAAGGGATTTTTTTCTCTAGAAATAGACTCATTGTGCCAATTCTTAAGCTTTTCCTCTGTCACATATTTTTTATAAATTTTGCAAACAATTCATTTTCACTTATACCATGTTGCGGAATATTTTAATATAGTAGAAATCGCCCAGTGACCGAAATTATAAATAAAATGTCGCGGAATGAATAAAAATTCTCTCTATCGCGAACAGAATTCCTTCTACGAAATTAATAACCTTAAGACGCAGCATCTGCCTTGGCTAGTAGATCAGTGAAAAGTGGGTATGGGGATGTCTTAGGCATTTCGTAAAAGCATGAGAGTGCTGCTTTTTACCTAAAAGGTGTTCTGAGTCAATCTTGTTGTAGAAACCAAAACGAAATAAAACAACACAAAAGAAACACCAGATTGAGAAGAATATTTAGTCACTAGGTAGAAGGTGTCTAGCACTTTTCCCCATTAAATCCACCCATGGAGACTAGTGTGCTATATGTTGTTATAAGTCTCCCCTGATTATCTTAAGTCCTACAAAATCCTCCAACCAATCAAAAGAAAACTTAATATATCATATAAAATTCTGCAACGAACATTATCATCCACCAAGAACAACGAAAACTTTTGTAAATTCAAAAAAAACTGTTTAATATTACAAGAAAAACATAATCAAAACCCAGCAAAAAAAATCATTGGATTAACAAAAGAAAATTTTAAATAAGATACAATTTCACTACAGTATAATTCTTCTAAATTACCTAATAGAGCAAGAGCCCGCGACAGCCAGACCTTCGTTATTTTATAAAAGCTGAAAGTTTTTCTACGCAAACCTCCTACTCAGGTAGGAACGATTGGCGACATATGAAGCTTGGATCATGGTGGCCATGGCAGGGAGCAGGTAACAAAGGGGCCTCCAAAGTTGCGTTAAAGTATAAAAGGTAATTTTTTTTATATATTCTTCGGGATAGTAGTAGAACTCACGTCAGCCATTGTCAGACATTTGCTATCGTGGTACACCTCTGCCAGACTGAAGTTAATTAAGGGTAGTTTTCTCCTAAACGACAAGGGGTACAAAATCCGGAAGTTCATATTTTATCGTTATACAAACTACAATGATTCTAATTTAGAAAAGACGATCCCGTCTGCTGATGCAAAACCCCTCTTTTCTTGTGAGGCTAGAGTTAATTAGGGGTAGTTTTCTCCTTAACGGCAAAAAGCATAAAATCTGAAAGTTCATATTTTATTGGTGCAAACTATAATGGTTCTAATGTAGAAGTGATAATCGGGTCTGCTCATACAAAAGCCTACTTGCTTGTGAGGCTAGAGTTAATTAGAGGTAATTTTCTCCTAAACGGCAAGGGGTACAAAATCTGAAAGTTCATATTTTTCGGTTCAAACTATAATGGTTTAAATTTAGAAGTGACGATCCGGTCTGCTCATGCAAAAGCCTAATTTGCTTGTGAGAATAGAGTTAATTAGGGGTAGTTTTCTCCTAAACGGAAAGGGGTACAAAATCTGAAAGTGCATATTTTATCGGTTCAGACTATAATGGTTCTAATTTAGAAGTGACGATCGGGTCTGCTCATGCAAAGCCTAATTTGCTTGTGAGGCTAGAGTTAATTAGCGGTAGTTTTCTCGTAAACGGCAAGGGGTACAAAATCTGAAAGTTCATATTTTATCGGTTCTAACTATAATGATTCTAATTTCGAAGTGACGATCGGGTCTGCTCATGCAAAAGCTAAATTTGCTTGTGAGGCTAAATTTAATTAGGGGTAGTTTTCTCCTAAACGGCAAGGGGTACAAAATCTGAAAGTTCATATTTTATTCGTGCAAACTATAATGGTTCTAATTTAGAAGTGACGATCGGGTCTGCTCATGCAAAAGCTAAATTTGCTTGCAAGGCTAAATTTAATTATGGGTAGTTTTCTCCTAAACGGCAAGGGGTACGAAATTTGAAAGTTCATATTTTATCGGTACAAACTATAATGATTCTAATTTAGAAGTGACGATCGGGTCTGCTCATGCAAAAGCCTACTTTGCTTGTGAGGCTAGAGTTAGTTAGGGGTAGTTTTCTCCTAAACGGAAAGTGGTACAAAATCTGAAAGTTCATATTTTATCGGTACAAACTATAATGGTTCTAATTCAGAAGTGACGATCGGGTCTTCTCATGCAAAAGCTTACTTTGCCTGAGAGGCTAGAGTTAATTAGGGGTAGTTTTCTCCTAAGCGGCAAGGGGTACAAAATCAGAACGCTCATATTTTATCGGTACAAACTATAATGGTTCGAATTAAGAAGTAATGATCGGGTCTGCTCATGCAAAAGCCTACTATGCTTATGAGGCTAGAGTTAATTAGGGGTAGTTTTCTTCTAAACGGCAAGGGGTACAAAATCTGAAAGTTCATATTTTATCGGTACAAACTGTAATGATTATAATTTAGAAGTGACGATCCAGTCTGCTCATGTAAAACCCTACTTTGCTTCTAAGGCATAAGTTAATTAGGGGGAGTTTTCTCCTAAACGGCAAGGGGTACAAAATCTGAAAGTTCATATTTTATCGGTACAAACTATAATGATTCAAATTTAGAAGTGACGATCCGGTCTGCTCATGCAAAACCCTACTCTGCTTCTGAGGCTAGAGTAATTAGGGGTAGTTTTCTCCTAAACGGCAAGGGGTACAAAATCTGAACGCTCATATTTTATCGGTACAAACTATAATGGTTCGAATTTAGAAGTAATGATCCGGTCTGCTCAATCAAAACCCTACTTTGCTTGTAAGGCTAGAGTTAATTAGGGGTAGTTTTCTTCTAAACGGCAAGGGGTACAAAATCTGAAAGTTCATATTTTATCGGTACAAACTATTATGGTTCGAATTAAGATGTAATGATCGGGTCTGCTCATGCTAAACTCTACTTTGCTTGTGAGGCTAGAGTTAATTAGGGGTAGTTTTCTCCTAAACGGCAAGAAGCACAAAATCTTAAAGTTCATATTTTATCGGTACAACTATAGTGGTTCTAATATAGAAGTGACGATCGTTTCTGCTCTTGCAAAAGTTAAATTTGCTTCAGTAGTTAGAGTTAATTAGGGGTAGTTTTCTCCTAAACGGAACGGGGTATAATACCTGAAAGTTCATATTTTATCGGTGCAAACTATAATGGTTCTAATTTAGAAGTGATGATCGGTTTCGCTCATGCAAAATCTTACTTTGCTTGTGAGGCTAGAGTTAATTAGGGGCAGTTTTCTCCTAAACTGCAAGGGGTATAAAATCTGAAAGTTCATATTTCATCGGTAGAAACTATAATGGTTCTAATTTAGAAGTAACGAACGGGTCTGCTCATGCAAAAGCTAAATTTGCTTGTGAGGCTAAATTTAATTAGGGGTAGTTTTCTCCTAAACGGCAAGGGGTACAAAATCTGAAAGTTCATATTTTATCGGTACAAACTATAGTGGCTTTAATGTAGAAGTGACGATCGGGTCTGCTAATGCAAAACCATAATTTGCTTGTAAGGCTAGAGCTAATTAGGGGTAGTTTTCTCCTAAACGGCAAGGGGTACAAAATCTGAAAGTTCATATTTTATCGGTACAAACTATAATGATTATAATTTAGAAGTGACGATCCGGTCTGCTCATGTAAAACCCTACTTTGCTTCTGAGGCATAAGTTAATTAGGGGGAGTTTTCTCTTAAACGGCAACGGGTTCAAAATCTGAAAGTTCATATTTTATCGGTACAAACTATAATAGTTCTAATTTAGAAGTGACGATCGGGTCTGCTCATGCAAAAGCCTACTTTGCTTGGGAGACTAGAGTTAATTAGGGGTAGTTTTCTCCTAAACGGCAAGGGGTACAAAATCTGAAAGTTCATATTTTATCGGTGCAAACTATAATGGTTCTAATTTAAAACTGAAGATCGGGTCTGCTCATGCAAAAGCTAAATTTGCTTGAGAGGCTAGAGTTAATTAGGGGTAGTTTTCTCCTAAACGGCAAGGGGAACAAAATCTGAAAGGCCATATTTTATCGGTACAAACTATAATGATTCAAATTTAGAAGCGACGATCCGGTCTGCGATCGGGTTCGCTCATGCAAAAGCTTAGTTTGCTTGAGAGGCTAGAGTTAATTAGGGGTAGTTTTCTCCTAAACTGCAAGGGGTATAGAATCTGTAAGTTCATATTTCATCGGTAGAAACTATTATGGTTCTAATTGAGAAGTGACGAATGCAAAAGCTAAATATGCTTGGGAGGCTACAGTTATAATTAGGGGT
Source organism: Diogma glabrata (assembly GCA_963693315.1). Classification (NCBI taxonomy): domain Eukaryota; kingdom Metazoa; phylum Arthropoda; class Insecta; order Diptera; family Cylindrotomidae; genus Diogma; species Diogma glabrata. The sequence continues at coordinate 91,935 of CAVNZG010000938.1, forward strand.
AGTTTTCTCCTAAACGGCAAGGGGTACAAAATCTGAAAGTTCATATTTTATCGGTACAAACTATAGTGGTTCTAATGTAGAAGTGACGATCCGGTCTGCTCATGCAAAAGCCTACTTTGCCTGTGAGGCTATAGCTAATTAGGGGTAGTTTTCTCCTAAACTGCAAGGGGTACAAAATCTGAAAGTTCATATTTTATCGGTGCAAACTATAATGGTTTTAATTTAGAAGTGACGATCGGGTCTGCTCATGCAAAAGCTAAATTTGCTTCCGAAGCTAAAGCTAATTAGGGGTAGTTTTCTCTTAAACGGCAAGGGGAACAAAATTTGAAAGTTCATATTTTATCGGTACAAACTATAATGATTATAATTTAGAAGTGACGATCCGGTCTGCTCATGTAAAACCCTACTTTGCTTCTGAGGCATAAGTTAATTAGGGGTAGTTTTCTCCTAAACGGCAAGGGGTACAAAATCTGAAAGTTCATATTTTATCGGTACAAATTAAAATAGTTCTTATTTAGAAGTGACGATCGGGTCTGCTTATGCAAAAGCCTACTTTGCTTGTGAAGCTACAGTTAATTAGGGGTAGTTTTCTCCTAAACGGAAAGGGGTACAAAATCTGAAAGTTCATTTTTTATCGGTGCAAACTATAATGGTTCTAATTTAGAAGTGAAGATCGGGTCTGCTCAGGCAAAAGCTAAATTTGCTTGGGAGGCTACAGTTAATTAGGGGTAGTTTTCTCCTAAACGGCAAGGGGTACAAAATCTGAAAGTCCATATTTTATCGCTACAAACTATAATGATTCTAATTTAGAAGTGACGATCCGGTCTGCTCATGCAAAAGCTTACTTTGCTTGTGAGGCTAGAGTTAATTAGGGGTAGTTTTCTCCTAAACGTAAAGGGGTACAAAATCTGAAAGTTCATATTTTATCGGTACAAACTATAATGATTATAATTTAGAAGTGACGATCCGGTCTGCTCATGCAAAACTCTACTTTGCTTGTGAGGCTAGAGTTAATTAGGGGTAGTTTTCTGCTAAGCGGCAAGGGGTTAAAGATCTTAACGCTCATATTTTTTCGGTACAAACTATAATGGTTCGAATTAATAAGTAATGATCGGGTCTGCTCATGCAGAAGCCTACTTTGCTTATGAGGCTAGAGTTAATTAGGGGTAGTTTTCTCCTAAACGGCAAGGAGTACAAAATCTGAAAGTTCATATTTTATCGGTACAAACTGTAATGATTATAATTTAGAAGTGACGATCGGGTCTGCTCATGTAAAACCCTAATTTGCTTCTGAGGCATAAGTTAATTAGGGGTAGTTTTCTCCTAAACGGCAAGGGGCACAAAATCTGAAAGTTCATATTTTATCGGTACAAACTATAATGGTTCTAATTTATAAGTGACGATCGGGCCTGCTCATGTAAAACCCTACTTTGCTTCTGAGGCATAAGTTAATTAGGGGTAGTTTTCTCCTAAACGGCAAGGGGTACAATATCTGAAAGTTAATATTTTATCGGTACAAACTATAATGATTCTAATTTAGAAGTGACGATCTGATCTGCTCATGCAAGAGCTAAATTTGCTTCCGAAGCTAAAGTTAATTAGGGGTAGTTTTCTCCTAAACGGCAAGGGGTGCAAAATCTGAATGCTCATATTTTATCGGTACAAACTAAAATGATTCTAATTTAGAAGTGACGATCGGGTCTGCTTATGCAAAAGCCTACTTTGCTTGTGAAGCTACAGTTAATTAGGGGTAGTTTTCTCCTAAACGGAAAGGGGTACAAAATCTGAAAGTTCATTTTTTATCGGTGCAAACTATAATGGTTCTAATTTAGAAGCAAAGATCGGGTCTGCTCAGGCAAAAGCTAAATTTGCTTGTGAGGCTAGAGTTAATTAGGGGTAGTTTTCTCCTAAACGGCAAGGGGTACAAAATCTGAAGGTTCATATTTTATCGGTACAAACTTTAATGATTCAAATTTAGAGGTGACGATCCGGTCTGCTCATGCAAAAGCCTACTTTGCCTGTGAGGCTAGAGCTAATTATGGGTAGTTTTCTCCTAAACGTAAAGGGGTACAATACCTGAAAGTTCATATTTTATCGGTGCAAACTATAATGGTTCTAATTTAGAAGTGATGATCGAGTCTGCTCATGCAAAAGCTAAATTTGCTTATAATGATTATAATTTAGAAGTGACGATCCGGTCTGCTCATGTAAAACCCTACTTTGCTTCTGAGGCATAAGTTAATTAGGGGTAGTTTTCTCCTAAACGGCAAGGGGTACAAAATCTGAAAGTTCATATTTTATCGGTACAAACTATAATAGTTTTTATTTGGAAGTGACGATCGGGTCTGCTCATGCAAAAGCCTACTTTGGTTGAAAGGCTGAAATTAATTAGGGGTAGTTTTCTCCTAAACGGCACGTGGTACAAAATTTTTATTGGTGGTACAAATTAGTACAAAATAGGTACTAAATAATGCAAAAGGTCCGAGTCGATTCTGTGCAGGTGGTCTTTCTAGCTTAATATTAAGCTAGCAGCGCCACGGGTTTTGTCGTAACGGCACGTGGTACAAAATTTTTCTTGATGGTACAAATTAGTACAAAATAAGTACTAAATAATGCAAAAGGTCCGAATCGATTCTGCTCAGGTGGTCTTTCTAGCTTAATATTAAGCTAGCAGCGCCACGGGTTTTGTCGTAACGGCACGTGGTACAAAATTTTTATTGGTGGTACAAATTAGTACAAAATAAGTACTAAATAATGCAAAAGGTCCGAGTCGATTCTGCTCAGGTGGTCTTTCCAGCTTAAGAGAGGTCAAAAATTTTCCCATATCGTTTTTGATTTTGTTTGAATAACGTTCTAAAAATAAATCGGTGAAAATGAATAGTGATTTCGGTGAAAGTGATGAAGAGGTTATCATTGGAACTCCTCCAGACATTGCTGAGGCAGCTAAAAATGTTTGTTTGGAACTTCTACCTGAAAAATCTAAAACTAGATTTAGAAAAGAACGAGAAGCTTTCTTGACATGGTGTGGAGAGAAAAAAGCCACGAAAATTACGGAGAATGTTCTTTTGGCTTATTTTTCAGAAAAATCAAACATTTTCAAGTCATCCACTTTATGGTCAATGTACTCTATGTTAAAGAGTACACTTATTTTAGAAGACAACGTCGATATCTCTAAATATCATAAGTTGATTGCATTGTTGAAAAGAAAATCAGTGGGCTATGTTGCTAAAAAATCTAGAACCTTTTCTAGAGAAGATATAAATAAGTTTGTGAATGAAGCACCAGACAAAGATTTTCTGATGATGAAGGTAATTATTTAATATTTAAATGTATAAAATTAATATTAATATTCAAAAAATTCAAATTAAAGATTGCTCTTACAATGGGTATCGCTGGAGCCTGTCGAAAGGAGGAGCTACTGAAAATGATGTTGGATCATATTGAGGATAAGGAAAATATATTAATTGTACAGGTGCCAGACACCAAAACTCACATCACTCGAACGTTTACTGTTTCTAATGGGGTTGGTGATTGGATCTCAGTTTATCGTAAATACAGAAATCTTCGCACTGCAAACACCACTCATAACAGGTTTTTTGTTAACTATCGGAATGGTAAATGTACTTCGCAAGCTATTGGAATAAATACATCGGGAAAAATTCCACTAAAAATTGCGAGCTACTTAAATCTTCCAAATTTGCATGAATATACAGGGCACTGTTTCAGACGAACATCTGCTACGTTACTCGCAGATGCGGGTGGAGACATTTTAACACTCAAGAGGCATGACGGATGGAAATCCTCTGCTGTTGCGGAAAGCTATGTCGACAACTCCATTCAAAATAAAATATCTGTGTGTGAGAAAATAACTGGAGCCCCTGCAAGTGACAATATCGCAATGGATAATAAAAATATAGGTCGCGGTAGTAGCTCCATTGTTGGAAGTGCAGCGGAATCAGTTATGGGATTCAATAGAACAATTGTTAAGGCTGCTAAAAATACGACTGAGGGTGCATGTACTTCATGCAACATCACAATAAATATTAATAAATAAATTTCAATTAAAACTATAATTTATTGTTAATGTTTAATCTATAATTATGAATAATTTGATTTATAATAAAATTCGATTCACTTTAAATATTGCATTGAATGTGTTTTTTGTAGATTTATTTTCTAGTTATTTTTCCAATGCAAACACAACTGTGCAGAAAGTACTTTCTACACGGCAAATCTGTGCAGAAAGTACTTTCTACACGTCATTTGGGAAGATTAATTTTCAATGCCTACTTTTTATCAAATTCATCGTAGAAAGTTTGACTTTCACAACAATTGTAGAAAAATTAAGTTTAAAGAATCTATTATAATAATTAAAATTATGTAATTAAATAAATCTACTTCGTGTTAAAATTAAATGAACATATTTCTAAAAATATGGAGGGCTGAAGTCTCACAGCTTTGAGATATCAAGACTTCGGTCTGGGTTAAGGATTTTGATATAGTTTTCGGCAAAAAACTTTTATGAGGACATGGTTTTTAGTTTTGGGCAGCGATGTATATTAAACATAACTCTTTGTTAAAGTACAAGTATTTTTTATCTCTGTTTAGAAATTTATTACAAAACTAACACGAAACATCAATACGTGGCCGGAAAATTATAATCAAAATTCCAAAAATATTGTTAAAATCAAACTTTTTCAAAATTCCAAAAATAGTCCAAAAATTAGAATAAAATCAAATATTTAAATTTTTTCTAAATTCCAATAATATTTCAAAAATTCCTTAAAATTCAAACTTTTTCCAAAATTCTAAAAATATTGCAAAAATTATTACAAAACCAAAAATTGAAAATTTTTTCAAAATTCTAAAAATTTTAATAAAATCAAAAATTAAAAATTTTTCAGAATCCTAAATATATTCCGAAAATTCTTACAAAATCAAAACTTAAAACTTTTTTCAAAATTCAAAAAATATTGCAAAAAAATTATTACAAAATCAAAAATACAAACTTTTTTCAAAATTCCAAAAATATTTAAAAATCTATAACAAATTCAAAAATTTCCATGTCCAATTTCATTTTAAATTACATATACGTCATAAAAACAGCTACGTTTTTTTCCAAAAAATAAATGGCTAAAAAAATAAATGAAATTATTTTTTGACACACTTGACATTATTTTTTTGACAAACTCATAATGCCATAATTCTCAATAATAATAATAAAATTTCATTTCAAATAGTTTTATTTTTTTCCAAAAATTGGGTAAAAAATAAATAAAAATCTTTATTTCGACACACTTGACAACACTTTTTTGACAAACTTATAATGCCATAATTCTCAATAATAATAATAAATTCATTCAAACAAATAATTCATTTTATTTATTTCCAAAAATTGGGTAAAAAAATAAATAAAAATCTTTCTTTTGACACACTTGACAACATTTTTTTGACAAACTTATAATGCAATAATCTAGTTTTTGATCTCACATACCAATCCCGACCATCAAGATTTCTCCAAATTTAATGTTCCTACTCGTAATCACTTAAAATGAACGTTTTTTAAGCCAAAAATATGAAAATTTGCTATTTTTGACACACATAATGATTTTTTTGACACACTTCCGGTACAGTTATCGAACACAGCTTCCTTTCGGACCTGTCCCTTGTGAATACCTATTTTTAGAAAAAAAATTTTTGAAATCCCTCTAGCGGTTTTCCCTGCAGCGTAGGTAATGACGGCGGCCGGCCGGCAGACATACATACATTTTGTTTTTTGCTTTTTTAGAATCAGGAGGTCCTAAAACGTCGAGAAATGTCAAAAAAAGTGGGGGTAAGAATTTCACTTTGAGCTCATGAATGTAATACTTAGGTCTTTCAGACCAAAGTAATCTTTCAGACCGAAGTAATAACAATAATTTAATTTTCTTGAGAAAATGAATTCATTTGAACAAGAAGTTAATTTGAAGAACGAGAAAGACTTCCTTATATAGGATTACATTTACTTGAATTTGGAGTCTAAAATAGCTTTAAACTAGCTATAAATTGGTGACCAACGACTCGAACACAGAGCTGAATATAATTGAAGAAAATCATACAAAGATTAAGGTGAAAAACTTTAAAATTTTCTTGACGTCAGCAAAATTTGGTAACTTGGCTTGAAGGTATGTTCAAATTCAAATATTTAAAAGAAAAACGGTGAAGATTTTTTTCAAAGATATCAACAATACAAGAAATATAAAATTTTTTTTTTCTTTCAACAAATTATTAATTTAATAAATTTTTATTTTTAATTGGATGGATTACCATTACCATGGTAATGTAAATAAATGAAAAATTTCCATAAATTAAATATTGTTAAATATAATCCAACATAATTCCAAATATAATCCAACATAATAGGTAATTTAATTTTCAAAATTTTTAGAGACCGTAATAGAAACAATATTTAAAACATAATTCGTAAGTAAGGAATTTGGGTTTTTAAAATATAAACTTATAAAACATTTCATAATGTACTCATATGTTATAGGTTTTAATAGTTCCACTGATGAGGAGGTCATATTAACCTCGAAATATTTGGATAATAAAAAATTGAAAAAAGAAATTTTTGGTCTATCACTTGGTAGTGGTTTTTTAATAAAAACTACTACACGATTGTAAATTACATTTGTTAATATTTTTTATGATTATTTAAACTATAACAACTATCAACTATAGTTCAATTACTGTGAACATATTTAAATAAATTAAATTGATATATAAAAACTTAAATAATTAAGAACAGCGAAATATTTACTATAATAGTAATATTATATAAACAAAATTATTTGTCAGAAATTTTATCTAAAAACTATTTTTTTTTCTCTTACCACAACATTCTTCCTCGTAACGGCCATCACCTTTAGAAATTTGAGACATTGTTGCAAGTTCCTTTTACATCGGCCATGAATCCTTCTGACGACGCTGATGCTCCTCAAAAATATTCCTTCACGGAAGAAGAGCTCTTAACTCTAGTGAATGAACGTGCCTTTATGGCCGAAGCTAATGAAGCTCAAGGAACATCTGCAATCTAGGTTCAAAGTCCTCAAAATATTCTCCCGTTTTGTTCTTCGGAACCAAAATTTCAAGAGGCAATACAAATTAGCCCTATTTCAATTAAAGTTCCTTCTTTCTGGAAAGACCAACCAGACACCTGGTTTACAATTTTGGAAGAGCAATTCCGAATTTCAAAAATTAAATCGCAAGATGCCAAATACGGTTATGTTCTATAGGCATTATTACACCAGATATTTCTTCCATAATCTGGGACGTCCTTACTGCTCCTAAGGGAGCAAATCCATACGACCAGATGAAATCCGCCCTTCTTCATCGTCTCACCTCTAGCACTACAGATCGTATTAGAAACGTGCTTAGAGGAATGGATCTCGGCGATCGTAAGCCCTCACAACTTCTCATGGAAATGTCCCGTGAGGCACAAAACGCTTTTTCTGAGGATGTACTCAAACTGCTCTGGGAGGAAAAACTTCCTGCCTCAGTGCGCACAGCACTAGCTGTGGTTAACCTTGATCTAACTACGACAGCCGAACTGGCTGATTGCGTCTACGCTGCTCATGTAGGAAATTCTATCATGGCAGTTACCTCAAATGCAAACAATTATGCTAATGAGATATCTTCTTTGACTGCGAAGTTCAACGAACTCCAGTCCACCTCCTTAACGCTATCTCATCAAACAATTTCAACAAAAGTAGAAGTAGGTCCAAGGACCGAAACTACAGTCAAGATCACACGCCTAGTCAATGCCCCTATCGTCCAAGATCTAGATCTAGGGTACAAATCTTTGATGGTGAATGTTACTATCACCACAAATTTCAGCAAAACGCAAAACGCTGTGACCCGAAGTGCAAGCACTTTAAACCAAGCAGCCAAAATTCTTTTCAATCAAAATTTTCAAAAAAACTAAATGGCTCGTCACAAGTGGCGGCATGTAATAACAGCCAAACTCAGCTCCGTCTTCTTGTTTATGGCCGAATTTCGCGAAAATCCTTTTTAGTCGATACTGGGGCCGAAGTGTCTGTTCTTCCAGCTACTGTGGAAGAAAAACTCTCTGAATTATCTGATTTCCCACTCTATGCAGCAAACAACACAAAAGTCAAAACTTTTGGTACACGATCCCTTGAATTAAATATTGGTCTCAGACGATCGTTCTGTCAGACCTTTATTATCGCGGACGTTACCATGCCTATTCTTGGAGCTGACTTTTTAAATAAGTATGGTCTTTTAGTGGATATCAAAAACCGATGACTTGTCGATCCACTTACCAACTTGTTCGCTATCGCTGAAATCTCCACTTCTCCAGTCCCCACTTTAACAACAATCGATAATTCTGTTGATGCTGCTGTCGTCAATATTCTAAGGAATTACAAAAATTTAACTTCTGCAAGTGATCTTGCTTTACCGGTCAAACATAACGTTACACACGTTATCGAAACTCGCGGTCCTCCCATTTCTTCAAAGTACCGTAGACTAGCTCTGAACAAATTGGCGATAGCCAAGACCGAATTTGACACCATGCTGGCTCAAGGTATTTGTCGACCTTCTAACAGCCCATGGTCATCCCTTCTCCACCTCGCCAAAAAGAAGAACGGTGAGTGGAGACCTTGCGGTGATTACCGTGCTCTAAATAATGTGACAACTCCTGATAAATATCCTATCCCTCATATTCAGGATTTTACTCAACAATTATATGAATGCAAAATTTTCTCAACTATTGATCTCGTTCGTGCTTATCATCATGCCATTGATGAACACGACATTGCTAAAACAGCAATATCCACACCGTTCGGACTCTTCGAATTCGTTCGAATGACATTCGGATTGCGAAACTCTGCGCAATCATTTCAACGGTTCATGCATTCATTACTTCGAGACCTTGACTTTTGTTTCGTCTATATTGATGACCTCCTTATTGCTTCTAAGACTTTTAAGGATCACCTCACACATCTTCGAACTGTTTTCGAGCGTCTTTCAAACGCAGGTCTCATCATCAACGTTGAAAAATGCAACTTCGCAAAACACAACGTTGACTTTTTAGGACATCACATTGACTCGACTGGAATTAAGCCGACTTTAGAATGTGTTGATGCGATCAACAATTTCGATCGTCCAGAAACCGTTAGGAAACTCCTCCGTCGTTTTCTAGGTATGATAAATTTCTACCGTCGTTTCATACCTCACGCTGGTGGCAATCAAGCAATCTTTAATAATTTTCTTAAAGGTTCTAAAATGAATGACAAACGAGTCATTCAATGGTCCGAAGACGCCATTCAAGCCTTCGACCTGTGCAAGCGGCAACTGGCCGAGGCAACTACTCTTGCCCATCCCTCGCACACTACCCAACTTGCGGTAATGGTCGATGCTTCTGATAAGGTACTTGGCACGGTAGTTCAACAAAAAATTAACAACTGTTGGACTCCTCTCAGTTTCTTCTCTGTGCGACTTAATGAGTCGCAACAGAAATATAGTGCTTATGATCGTGAACTTCTAGCAGCTTACTCTGCTATCAAACACTTTAGATATCTCCTTGAAGGTAGAACCTTCACACTTTACACCGATCATAAGCTTCTTGTTTATGCTTTGTCGCAGAACCCTGCCAAAGCAAGTCCTCGCCAGTTCAGGCATTTAGATTTTATCAGTCAATTCATGACTGATATTCAACACATCTCTGGGATTGAAAACGTAGTTGCAGATACACTTTCACGTATCGATCAACTATCAATACCAGAATGTATTAATTATATCGAAATTGCTGATGCTCAGTTCGATGACTGCGAACTAAAGGAATTAGTGGACACTAGTTCCACACTTCAATTCCGATCTTTTCCGTTAACTTTTGGACAATCTTCGTCTAAAACAATTTTATGCGATACTGTAATGAAGTGTCTTCTCATCTAATGATGAGAATGGCTTACCAGGATGCGTACCTAGATTTTTTGTAATGCTGTAACGACTAAGGCTCAATCATCGTGAACTTGAGAGATTATAAACCTGCTGCTTCAGCACAAATGCAGAAATGTACGCAATTTTCAAGAATTATCGGAAATGGAAAAAAATACAAGTGAAAAGATGAGACTCTGGCGACCCCTTATTACGAAAGAACCACGGTCGGCACGTTCAACCCCCTCGTTCACTCACATACGCCCACACACACACACACACTCATTCACACCCCTATGTCATCAGAATAACTAGAAAAAAAATCAAATTACACTCACCCCATGGTTATATCCTCCTGGCCTTCAATCCGGTTTATTTCAGCCTTCCATCAGCACAGCAGCATTGATGACGTGTAGAATATGATATAAAAGTTGCACATAAGAACGTGGAATAAATTGAGAATATTGTTGTATACTTTGAAACTTCAATATAATACTTGGTATAAATACTCGTTGAATAAATTGGTAGTTATAGCTGAATACGTCGAAATCTCAAGGCATTCATTGGCATAAATAATCGCTGAATAAATTGGCAATTGTAGTTGAATACGTTGTATAAATATTCGTTGAACAAATTTGTAATCATGGGTGAACAGGTCGAAAATTCAATATAATAGTTGGCATAACTAATCGTTGAATAAATTTGCAATTATGGTAGAATAGGTTGTATAAATAATCGTTGAATAAATTGGCAATTATGTTCAACCATAATTGCCAATTTATTCAACGATTATTTATACAACCTATTCTACCATAATTGCAACGTCGAAACTTCAATATAATACTTAGTACAAACAATCGTTGAATAAGTTGGTTATATTATAAACTGGTTATTTCGGATACAATTTTTTTTATATAAAATTATGAATAGATGATAATAATTTAAATTTATATTAACATATTTATCTTAAATGAATGATCTAAATTTTTCAATCAAATAGCATTTTCTTATGATCACCCACCGCCCTTGTAAATTGGCCATTTGTAAACTTTCCTTTTTTTTTTATTGTTACGGCACAAAACAGATAAGTAATATATTTTTTTTTGTTTTACACAACACAAAACATATATAAATTTTTTTTTATTAAATTTTAACTAATGGGACGTGAATATATTTACAAAAAAATTGAACTAATTAAACGAACAGATTTTGATTCCCTTTCAAAAATTGAACTACTTAAACCGAATGCTTAATTTTTTAAGAAAAAAAGGCAGGAGTTCACAATTCCGCTTTTATTTTGAAACTCGTCAGCAATGATTGTCACAAGACATCAGGGGCTGAAAAAAAAACTTCGTTGTTTAATCACGGTTAGTGTTTAGAGAATACAAATTCAGGTAGTATGATAAAATAAAGCGGATGGAAACGTATTACGAATCAATTTTAGGGGGTTACAAAATCAAATAGTAATGTTTATATAGATAAATAAAAAACTATGGGTTACGGAGACTATAAGAAAATATGACTATTGATGGTGGGTGGATGAGAAACTATTACGAGCTATACATGTTAATAAAAAAATGACAACTAATGAATCTGATACTATAACACACACGTTCAGGCATCGTCCCAGGCTATTCATTACAGGACAAATACTTTTTGGAAGAAAACTCAAGTCCAAAAAGAAGTTGAAAAAGGCATAGACTGGTCTCACATGGATCTTGTCGTACCCATATTCGTACGGTGAGGCACTTCCATTAATCAAACCGATCGGTAATTCCTAACCTATTCTTAGTAGAAATAAATTATCTACGACTAACTAGACAAACATTTTTGAAGGGGTAACGAGAAAAACGGTATACTAATCTATTATAAGCGATGGATAAATAAAACAATTTCAAAACGAACCCACCTTCACACTTTAAGGTTATTACGAACGTCAGCCAGTAATGTATGGGACACAAAGAAAACAAAATTTTGCAAATGATATACAGTGTCCTACTGAAATAGACACTATTTTTAGACTTTTAAGCTCGAATGTCTTTTGAATGGTATACACCTCTGCGTTTGGAAACCAGGTCTTCCAGTTCGTATGCGGCGCCACCTACCAACCTTATTACTCTGGCTTCAACAAACTTCTGTGCAAGTTTAGCAGATAACTTCTTACCGGCGTCACTCAAAATAAAGTTCCTTCGGAACACCGTATCCTCTGGTTTAAACAAAGTTAATCGAGCTCGTAAATTATATCTTTCAGCACTTTTCACAAATGCTTCGGCAGTTAAATCAAGAATTCGAATTCGAATCTTGTTAAGATAATCAGGTCGCAGAATCGTTTCACCTGGTTCATGAAGACTATTCAATCGTCTCAGCAATTCATATGACGAACCATGAGTCACCATAGGTATTCCAAACATTGCGAAATAGGGGGAGCATTTAAGAGTTTGGTGGAGAGAACAACGTAGTGCACAAGCGATCTCGCTCAAGTGCAGATCCCATTTAGAATGCTCCTCCTTTAAGTAGGCTCGAATACCTGACAAAACACTCCTATTTACTCGCTCAGAAGCGTTAGCTTGAGGCGAATATAACGCTAGCAAGGTATGTTTCACTCTCTGCTTCACCAAGAAATCCTCGAACAGTTTAGATTTAAATTGAGTCCCATTATCGGACACAATTACTTCTGGACAACCAAATACATGAAAGACATTGGGAGCCAATAATTGACAAATTGGTTCAGCAGTTAGTTTCCGTAAAGGAAATAAAAATGGATATTTAGTTACGTGATCTAATATCACCAGAATAGCAATATTCCCGGCCTTTGAGCGAGTTTAAGGGCCAAGAATATCTATATAAAGTCGCTGACCCATTCGTTCAGTTTTCATAGGGGATACCATGGGAGCACGAAGTGGAACATTTGGTGCTTTGATTTCTTTACAAGTCTTACAATTACTTATGAAAGTTTTAACTTGGGTATACATCCGAGGCCAATAGTAAAATTTACGAATATTATACAGTGTCTGTGCTAGACCTCCATGAGATGTGGTAGGGGGATTGTGGGCAATACACTCGTCAGCGTATTCCTCAGGTTACCACAATTTCCAAACCTCACCCTCTGAAGGAATATCGAGATCCAGACAAGCCAATCTTTATAAACCCGACCAGAAATTACTTTCAGATCAGGCAATGTACCGTCTGCTTCGGAAACCAGATTTACCAACTCCAAATATCGAGAAGTGTTGAAGAAAGGTGACTTAAGATCTATATCAGGCACTGGATATAGTTCAGAAATGACATCGACAGAGTCACGTCTTGATAAAGTGTCAGAAACAGTGTTTAGTTTTCCTTTTCGGTACTCGATATCAAAGACGTAACCCTGCAATTTCAAGCTCCAACGAGCCAATCGACCAGAAAGGTCTTTTTGTTGCATTAACCATTTTAATGAAGCATGGTCAGTTACGATCTTAAATGCCTGACCCTCAACATACGCTCTAAATTTCTTTACTCCCAGTACGACGGCTAGACACTCTTTCTCACTAGTTGAGTAATTGCGTTGTGCTTAGGGTTTGCAAAAGCCCGGAAATTTTAAAACCCGGGCACCCGGGTTTAACCCGGGTTTTGTAAAACTTCATTAAAATAACAAAAATATTTCAAAAGAAGTCAGAAATCCAATTTTATTCATAAAATTATATGTAACATAAATAAACGTAAAGAAATAAATAATAATATGTAAAATAAATAAAACCGAAATGTTAAATTCACTTAACTTTAATATGTAATATTATGCAAAATTTTAATCGTATCGCAAAAAAAAGTATTTTAAAAAAACTAAAGCATTCATTGCATCATCCCCCAAGCGTGTTCTAGTTTTTGTACAAATATTCCCTGTAATTGAGAATACTCTTTCTGCGTCAGTCGAAGTAGGCGATATTGACAGTAAATCTTTATACAGTTTTTCTAAATTGTTGGTCCTTTCGCCTGAAAGCTCAAATATAGCGCACTTTTTTTTAAATAAATTTGAAACTTGATGAGTTTGTTTTGAATGCTGCAAAGAGGCAGTTTCAATAGCCAAATTTAGTTCTTCTGCCATTGATAGTTTAATTGAAACATCGAGACATTCAGTTGGCAAAGCATCGGCAGTTGTTGATGTAATATTAAATAACCTTTTAAACAATTTTCCTCCCATATTTGCGATTTTGTACTATACGGAAGGATATTTGCGTGTTTGTTCCAATTAGACGGATCTCTTAGATAATATATCAATGACATTAAACAGACATTCCTACGATCTGTAATTCTTAGTTTGAGCGCATCTAGCAGTTTAAGTCCAAAATTTGAATGCAAATTTTCAATTTTTTTAAGCATAAAAATAATAACGGTTTCAGCTGTAATCAGGGTGGCATCCTCCCGCCCTAATGCTTCAACGGCTAGTTTAATTGGTGAAAGTGCATTTTGAAAATCTTTCAATAGTTCTAGGTCAATTTGAGCGAGTTCCTTAAGATGATTAAGATCTTTTAAAGCAAGTTTAATGCATTCAAATAACATTAAGAATCGTTCCACCACATTTAAAATGGAGTTCCAACGAGTATTACAATCTAAAACTAATGCGAGCTCCTTATTAAATTTTTCCTTGACATAATTTTGTAAACATGAGTTACGCACGGGTGATTTTTAAAAAAATTTAACTATGCTTCGCGTTGCTTCAATACATTTGTGAAGTTTTTCATCGTCATAATCTATTGCAATGTTTTCGTTGTCACTACTTTCCTCAGTAGAATCGATGTTGGATTCATTGTCTGTATCACCGTTATTTGAACCAGTAGTATTAATATGTGTTCTACATGTTTTCCTCTTTATGAGTGCGTCTAAAACAGCCAAATGAATACTGTGATTTATGCAAATGATGATTTCCGATTCAGATTCTCTGCCAAATTTAAGATTTACACTTGCACCGTCGCATGTTATTGCTATAATATCTGACCACAGTATACCAAAGTTTTCAAGTTTTTTGGTTAATAACTCTTTTGTTTTCTGCGAATCACAGCTTCCGTATATTCGCACAAGACCTAAATTAAAACATTTTTGATTTGAATTATGTAAATTTACTGTTAAGTATCGCCGACTTCTGGTGCTAGTCCATTCATCAAAGGTTAGAGAATATTTTGCATTCTCAATTTTTAATTCTTGTGTCATTTCTAATTCTTTAGTTTTTGCAAAATTAATGACTATACTCATTGTTGTATTTTCAGATTTAGGTGTCTCAAACCCTCGAGAACTTAAACTTTCTCGAATGAACTTAGATCTCGTAATCTGTCGTATAGTAAGCCCATCTTCTGCAGCCAATCGTGAAATAATTTCGTCTATTGTTTTACGTTTGGTAAATGTTAGTACTGATTGATTTATAATTGTTTTTTTCTTTGATGGCCCTGGCTGATCTAACGATTCATCATCACTTTCAATTTTATGTACGGTTCTGATGTGCCTTTTTAAAGCTGACGTTGAACCACCTTTACATTGAATTGGTTTGAGACAAATTTTGCATGTTGCTTGTTCTTTCTTTTCGTTTCTGGTAAAATGCTTCCACACGCTACTCTTGTGTGATGTCATCTAAATTGTGGGATTTTTGAAATTAAATAATTGCAAACAAATATTTATAAAAAAACTGTTATAGTTTATTTAAAAAATTTTAGCTTTATAAATTACAACATGCTTCGGAATACAATATTTCATCTACAGTAATTTTTATACAACGCAATATTGAATTGTATAAAAATACCTATAGATGGAATATTGTATTCCGAAACATGTTGTAATTAATAAAGTTAAAAATTTTTATATAAACTATAATAGTTTTTTTTTAAATTATTAAATTTTATTTTAAGTCAAATTTATGTCTTACTTTTATATACATCTAAGATTATATCGGAATGTTAGGACGTTTCATGGACAAATGTTCTCTCACATAAACTGGCATTTTAATTTCTTGCAACAAAATATATACCAATATACATAATGTATAATATAAACCGTATCAAATTTTAATAGTTAAATAGTAGTAGTTTTCGTGTTATTTGAAGTATACAAATTCTATAACAACTTAAATTAAAAATCGACCCCAGCAGAATTTAATATAATTTCGGCAAAAAAACAAAATATAAATGACAAACAATAAAAATCGAAATTCACTAGCAAAAGTTGATTTCAGCTTTTGTTGCGTGACATTTGAAATGCGTATAGAACTTCATGTATTAAAAATAGAAATTGGTTTCGAAATATGAGTAGAAAACTTTTAGTCTATAAAAATAATACATTATAAAAATTCAAATGAGTTTAAAAGTTCAGCGATCGAAAATTTTTGATAAGAACATAAATAAATTCAAAAGTTCAACAGAAAAAAGTGCTAAAGAACACTCCTACATAATGAGCTTTTCAAATGAATATATAAACATTTTTAAAAAAAATTTTATTTGGTTAAATATATTAAAATAATGATGGTTTGGTCATTATTAAAATATATATTTTTATATATGTTTGAATATATAAAGTATGTAGTATAGAAAAAATTAAGTAGATTGAAATAGGGTTCAGAAACTCTAATAGGCTTTGGGTTATAATTAATACTAAAATTAAAATGTAATTCGTGTACTTTAGTGTTGCATAATAGATATTACGATATAACTTATAAGAACAATCAAATAACCGTTACCAAATAACCTTTTAGATTAGAAATTCTACTTATTTGGCAGTTTTATGGAGCAGTACTATATTTCATATCAAGCGTTGTTAATAGCATTTTATATGCGCACAAGTTGGGCAAATATAGGGAAAATATGTAAACTAGGAAAAAAAATATTGCGCACAAGTCGCGTATCAATTACACATATACAATTTCATTTTATAACTTAAAAATGCGACCGCAATCTTCATTTTTCGTAATGAAGTCACCAAAAATATTAGTCTAGGAAAAATTCTTTACTTATTAGAAGATCCTAGTCATAAAAATGATGTTGTGGTCGAGGTGTTGAGGGTCAACATAATCAAAAAACTTTCTTTTAAAAACTGCGTTTTTATTATTACTTCGGTCTGAAAGGCCTAAGTATTACATTCATGAGCTCAAAGTGAAAATCTTACCCCCACTTTTTTTGACATTTCTCGACGTTTTAGGACCTCCTGATTCTAAAAAAGCAAAAAAAAAATGTATGTATGTCTGCCGACGTCCGCCGTCATTAGCTACGCTGCAGGGAAAACCGCTGGAGGGATTTCAAAAAATTTTTTTTTAAAAATAGGTATACTCAAGGGACAGGTCCGAAAGGACTCTGTGTTCGATAACTGTACCGGAAGTGTGTCAAAAAAATCATTATGTGTGTCAAAAATAGCAAATTTTCATATGTTTGGCTTAAAAAACGTTCATTGTAAGTGATTACGAGCAAAGAAAATAAACTAAAAGGTATGCTATTGCGCATCTCATCACAAATTCACAAATAATTTGAAAAATGTGACGTCACGTAGTGAGTACTAAATTGTAATACGCGCGAATATAACTAATAAAATATGGAGGGGCTGAAATCTCACAGCTCTGAGATTTCAAGACTTCGGTCTGGGTTAAGGATTTTAATATAGTTTTCGGCAAAAAACTTTTATGAGGACATGGTTTTTAGTTTTGGGCAGCGATGTATATCAAACATAACTCTTTGTTAAAGTACAAGTATTTTTTATCTCTGTTTAAACATTTATTACAAAACTAACACGAAACATCAATACGTTGCCGGAAAATTATAATCAAAATTCCAAAAATATGGTTAAATTAAATAAAATCAAACTTTTTCAAAATTTCAAAAATATTCCAAATATTAGAATAAAATCAAATATTTAAATATTTTCTAAATTCCAATAATATTTCAAAAATTCTTAAAAATTCAAACTTTTTCCAAAATTCTAAAAATATTGCAAAAATTATTACAAAATCAAAAATTGAAACTTTTTTCATAATTCCAAAAATTATAATAATAACAAAAATTAAAAATTTTTCAATATTCTTAAAATATTTCAAAAATTCTTACAAAATCAAAAATTAAAACTTTTTCCGAAATTCTAAAAATATTGCAAAAATTATTACAAAATCAAAAATACAAACTTTTTCAAAATTCCAAAAATATTTCAAAAACTAAAACAAATTCAAAAATTTCCATGTCCAATTTCATTTTAAATTACATTTACGTCATAAAAACAGCTACATTTTTTTCCCAAAAAACTGGCTAAAAATTAAATGAAATCATTTTTTGACACACTTGACATTATTTTTTGACAAACTTATAATGCCATAATTCTCTTTAATAATAATAAAATATCATGTCATACGAACTATTAATTTTATTTTATTCTAAAAAAATTGGGTAAAAAATAAATAAAAACCTTGACACACTTGACAACATTTTTTGACAAACTTATAATGCCATAATTCTCTATAATAATAATAAAATTTCATTTCAAACAAACACTTTTATTTTTTTTGCAAAAAATTAGGTAAAAAACTAAATAAAAATCTTTTGACACACTTGACAACATTTTTTTGACAAACTTATAATACCATAATTCTCAATAATAATAATTAAATTTCATTTCAAACAAACAATTTTATTTTTTCAAAAAAAATTGGGTAAAAAAATAAATAAAAATCTTTCTTTTGACACACTTGACAACACTTTTTTGACAAACTTATAATGCCATAATTCTCAATAATAATAAAATAAAACTTCATTTTAAACAAACAATTAATTTTATTTTTTTTCCAAAAAATTGGGTAAAGAAATAAATAAAAATCTTTCTTTTGACACACTTGACAACTTTTTTTTGACAAACTTATAATGCAATAATCTAGTTTCTCACATACCAATCCCGACCATCAAGATTTCTCCAAATTTAATGTTCCTACTCGTAATCACTTAAAATGAACGTTTTTTAAGCCAAAAATATGAAAATTTGCTATTTTTGACACACATAATGATTTTTTTGACACATTTCCGGTACAGTTATCGAACACAGCGTCCTTTCGGACCTGTCCCTTGAGTATACCTATTTTTAGAAAAAAAATTTTTGAGATCCCTCCAGCAGTTTTCCCTGCAGCGTAGGTAATGACGGCCGGCAGACAGACATACATTTTTTTTTTTTGCTTTTTTAGAATCAGGAGGTCCTAAAACGTCGAGAAATGTCAAAAAAAGTGGGGGTAAGAATTTCACTTTGAGCTCATGAATGTAATACTTAGGTCTTTCAGACCGAAGTAATTTATATACATATATACTTATTTAAATATAAATAACGTTATTTTGATTACTAAAATAGTACATTATGATGCTAGGACGAAAAGCTAAAGATTTTGGACGGATGTGGAGTTTGCAAATCGAGGCGCTAACCGAGATTTGCACCCACATTAAGTCCAAAATAGCTTAGGTCCGTGCATCATATACTATTTTTTATTCGCCGCAAGCAAAATATTTTAAGAAAAGTTGTTTATTCTTTGGTAGCAGGAGGTATCCAAATGATGATTTGATTTAGTTGAGTTGTTTGCTGTTTGCTGTTTGGTAGCTGGAGGTATCCAGATGATGAGTTGAAAGTTGTTCAGGCGAGCAAGCAATGAGGAGATGAAATGATCTTGAATGATGTAGTTGACGCTTGATGAAGTTGATAAATTATTATTTAAATAACGTCATATCTTCCAAATTAAATCAGTAGTAGATTTAGAGAGATTTATCAATGAGAGTGTTATTTCTAGATTTTCGATTTATCGATTTGATAGCTGATGTTTGCATAACTTAGAACATCTATATTCCACTTATTATTACGAATACTGATATGTATACAACAATTTCTTCTTCAATGTAAAAAGATGTCAATTAATTGAAGTTGCAAACTTACGAACTTTTATTAAATCGTTTATTTTAAAATCTTGATTAAACGAACGTAAATATTATAAATTATGTAATTTATTTTTGCATTAAAATAATGGAGTGTTTATATACATACTTTAAACAACTCAATAAGAAATTTAACATTTTTTTAGTTATTAAAATTTAACGGCAATAATACTTTTTATTTTAAATGTTTTTCAAACAATTAACATTGATTAAAAAAATGAAAAACGAATGAATGAATATTTAAAAGTTTTTTTTCAATCATCGTTTTTCCAGGCAACTTTTCTCTTTGATTCTTAAAAGCAGGAGTTATTATTTTAAATATATGAGAAGTTATTGCCACAACACTCCCCACCTAGTGCCATCGAAGATGGAACGATATAGAAATTATTGTGCTACAGCACGAAGGAAACGAGCAGGGGTACGAGTGGTTCTACCTGCTCGCGTAATTGTAGATGCAGGATGGAATATCTGAGTTTGAGGAATGAGATTGAATCTAACCTTCTTAGTTGAAACAGTCGCTTTAGCGTCGCGTTTCCTCGCATTTTCAGAGGTAGAAGGGAAAGACGAGGATGTGTCCGGAAGAGTAGAATGGACTTTATCTGTAGAAGACGAAGTTTCGTCTGCACGACTGAGATCAGTTCTCAAAGTAGATGAGGTTTGAGTTAAGTCATCTTCAGATTGTTCCCTAAAGCAAGGTTTTAATCTGTCGATGGAAACTCGAATGTGTTGACCTTTACGGTCAATAACGAAATTTTTACCATCGCGACTGATGACTTTGAAAGGACCTTCGTATGGAGGTTGAAGAGATTTACGTACTAAGTCAGTACGTAAGAAGACATGCGAACAAGACTGGAGATTTTTGGAGACGAAAACATTAGGAGAAGTGTGTCTTGATGCAATAGAGGGACGAAGGTGGTTGAAATGTTGTTTCAATTGAGAAACGAAATCAATTTGAGGAGTAGAAGTTGAGTTTTCGGTAAAGAATTCACCAGGAAGACGAATGTTAGTACCATAGACGAGCTCAGCCGATGAAGATTGGAAATCTTCACGGAAAGTGGTTCGTAAACCAAGTAGTATTGACGGTAATATACGCGTCCAATCCGTTCTGTCGTAGGCCATTATTGCAGATTTTAAAGTTCGGTGCCAACGTTCAATGAGGCCGTTACATTTCGGATTGTAACTTGTAGTTCGTTTGCGTTCGAAACCGATTAGTTTTGACAACTCGTTAAAGAGATTGGATTCGAATTGGGAGCCCTGATCAGTAACGATTACTGAAGGTACTCCGAAACGAGAAATCCAATTGGAATAGAGAGCTGATGCTACCGTTTCAGCTGTGATATCCGAGATAGGAATGGCTCCAGGCCATCGAGTATAGCGGTCAATAATAGTGACACAATAGCGTTTGTCCTCAGAGGTAGGAAGTGGACCAATAATGTCCATGTGGATCTCGGAAAATCTTTGAGAAGTGGAAGGATAGTTACCTAAAGGAGATTGAGTATGGCGAGAAACTTTTGCCTTTTGGCAAGCCAGGCAGTTCTGAGCCATTTGACGTACATCCTTTTTAATGGATGGCCAAATGACTTTTTCAGTAAGGAGTTTGACAGAACTGTGGACTCCTGGGTGAGATAAATTATGGAGACTATTGAAAACAGATTGACGAAATTGCTTTGGAATAAAAGGTCGTGGATTACCAGAAGTGGTATCACATAAAATAGTTTTGGCATTAGAATTGCCAAACGATACTGGAAAGGATCGGAATTGAAGTGTGGGACTAGTGTCCACCAATTCCTTTAGTTCGTTATCGTTGAACTGAGCGTCAGCAATTTCGTCGTAGTTAATGTTTTCTGGAATTGATATTTGCTCGACACGAGAAAGTGTATCGGCAACTACATTATCAATTCCAGAAATGTGGCGAATATCAGTCGTGAATTGACTGATGAAATCTAAATGGCGGAATTGGCGAGGACTAGCTTTGGCAGGGTTCTGCGACAAAGCGTAAATGAGTGGCTTATGATCGGTAAAGAGCGTGAAGGTTCTACCTTCAAGGAGATACCGAAAGTGTTTAATTGCAGAGTAAGCTGCAAGGAGTTCGCGATCATAAGCGCTGTATTTCTGTTGCGTTTCATCGAGTCGCACAGAGAAGAAACTAAGTGGTGTCCAGCAGCCGTTAATTTTTTGTTGGACAACAGCGCCAATTGCCTTATCGGAAGCGTCGACCATTACGGCAAGTTGGGCAGAGTGTAAGGGGTGAGAAAGAGTTGTTGCCTCACTGAGTTGCCGCTTGCATAAGTCGAAGGCTTGAATGGCGTCTTCGGACCATTGAATGACACGTTTGTCATTCTTTTTGGAGCCTTTAAGGAAATCGTTGAGAATGGCTTGATTTCCACCAGCGTGAGGAATGAATCGTCGGTAGAAGTTAATCATTCCGAGAAAACGACGGAGTTGCATAACTGTTTCAGGACGTTCGAAACGATTGATAGCATCGACACGTTCAGGAGTAGGTTTGATTCCATTTGAATCAATAGAATGTCCGAGAAAGTCAACGTTGGTTTTAGCAAAGTTGCATTTATCAACGTTGATAATAAGACCAGCGTCGGAAAGACGCTCAAAAACAGTCCTAAGATGTTTGAGGTGTTCCTCAAAGGTTTCAGAAGCAATAAGGAGGTCATCTATGTAGATGAAACAGAAATTTAGGTTTCGGAGAAGAGAATGCATAAACCGTTGGAATGATTGCGCAGAGTTTCGCAATCCGAAAGTCATTCGAACGAATTCGAAGAGTCCGAACGGAGTTGAAACTGCAGTTTTTGCAATATCGCGCTCATCAATAGGAATTTGATGATATGCGCGGACGAGATCGATAGTGGAGAAAAATTTGCATCCATGAAGCTGATGCGAAAAATCCTGAATATGTGGAATAGGATAATTATCAGGAATAGTGACATTGTTAAGAGAGCGGTAGTCACCGCAAGGTCTCCACTCGCCGTTCTTCTTTTTGGCGAGGTGGAGAGGAGAGGACCAAGGGCTTTTTGACGGTCGGCAAATGCCTTGCGACAACATAATGTCGAATTCCGTCTTTGCGATGGCCAGTTTGTCAGGAGCTAATCGTCGGTACTTACAAGCGACGGGAGGACCGTGAGTCTCAATGACATGAGTCACGTTATGTTTGACCCTTAGCTAGGTCATGTGGAGAAGTGATACCCTTAAAATCATTAAGGATATTTCGAATATGTATATCAACCGTATCATTGTTGATGGTTGTTAGCGAGAGCGTTGGAGAAGTGGAGATTTTGGCGAGAGTGAACAAGGATGTTAGTGGATCGACGAGGCGTCGATTTTTAACGTCCACTAGGAGACCATACTTGTTCAAGAAATCAGCTCCAAGAATAGGGATGGTAACATTGGCGATAACAAAGGTCTGACAGAACACACGTCTGAGACCAATGTTTAGAGTTAGAGTTTTGTTACCATATGTACTAACAGGAGTGGCGTTAGCAGCGTAGAGAGTGAAAGCTGATTTCTTCGAGAATTTTTCCTCTGTAGTTGCGGGGAGAACTGACACTTCAGCACCTGTGTCAACCAAGAATTGTCGACGGGAGTTGATATCGAATATCAAGAGACGTAGTTTGGAGAAGCTATCATCACATGCCGCCTCATGTGATGAGCTTAAAAGTTTTTTGGAGAAGAAAATTTTGGGCAAAATAATTTGCAATCGGGGTCACATTTGCGTGCGTTATCCCCGTAGGTGTGATGGTAATAACATATACCATCGAACATTTGAGTGCGCGACTTGGAACGAGGTCGCGCGGAAGATTGATTAGAGCGATTGGGGCGATTAGGCCGAAAATTGTTGTAGTCGTTTCGATCCTTGGATCTACTACGACTACGAGGGAAAGGTCGAGAAGAAGATTTTTGCTGCAAGGCATTCAGCAGCTGTGCGTGTTGGGTCTGCAATTCTTGATACCGCAGAGCCCAGACCTTGTCCTCACTGGAGGAAGAAGAAGAAGGAGCGGCAGGATTATCTACCGCACTTAGATTAGGACCAACTAATGTGGCAAAAATTCTGTCGGCTATCTCAGCAGTCTTTGGCAAGTCAGCCTTGACTACCGCGATAGCGGTACGCACAGCCTGTGGAAGTTTATCTTCCCAAATAATTTTTAACATTTTCTCTGAAACGAGACCTTGGGATTCAGCAGTTAAATCCCGAAGAAATTGTGAGGGCTTTTTATCCCCAAGTTCCATACCGCGGAGCACGTTGCGCAAGCGATCAGAAGGGCTGCTTGATAAGCGGTCTAGAAGAGCCTCTTTAAGCTTATCATATGGGTTAACCGTATCTGGTTGGGAAATAATATCTCTTACCAGCGTAGCAAGAGACGGCGTTATGACACCAAGTACATAACCATACTTGGCTTGCTGGGACTTAATGTTGCCCAGAGAGAATTGGCCCTCAAGCATGATAAACCAAAGTTCTGGTTTATCAGACCAAATTGGAGGGACTTTTGGGGTAATTGCGTTAATTTGGGGAGCGGATGTTGGAAAAGGTATTTCAACCGAACTTGCAGGTGGCGGTTTTGGAGAGGAAGGTGTAGATGAGGAGGCAGATGTTTGATGGAGTTGCATTCTGGCAAATGCAGCTTCCATTCGTTCATCTAATATCTTGTCAAGCTGCTCTTGTGTTACCGTGAAGGTCTGAGCAGCTTGTTCCTGATCAAGTTCAATTAAATTGGCTCGCAGACATTACTGAAGTGGGCAAGGAGGACGGCAACAAGGTAGAAGAATGTTGCAGCCAATAAAACTTTTAGTGCGTGTGGGTTGGCAATCACAAATTCGCAGATTGCAACCTACAACGTTATCGATACAACAAAAATTTCCTTAATAAAACGCACTGTGAGTGGAGACAATCAAAATATTTGTAATGCAATTCGAAAAAAAATGTTTGCATCAATAAAACAAAAATTATTTATTCAACTCCTAATTTAAAAAAATAAAAGAAAAAAATTACCTGGAATTATCACGTCGGGGTCACCAATTTTGGTAGCAGGAGGTATCCAAATGATGATTTGATTTAGTTGAGTTGTTTGCTGTTTGCTGTTTGGTAGCTGGAGGTATCCAGATGATGAGTTGAAAGTTGTTCAGGCGAGCAAGCAATGAGGAGATGAAATGATCTTGAATGATGTAGTTGACGCTTGATGAAGTTGATAAATTATTATTTAAATAACGTCATATCTTCCAAATTAAATCAGTAGTAGATTTAGAGAGATTTATCAATGAGAGTGTTATTTCTAGATTTTCAATTTATCGATTTGATAGCTGATGTTTGCATAACTTAGAACATCTATATTCCACTTATTATTACGAATACTGATATGTATACAACAATTTCTTCTTCAATGTAAAAAGATGTCAATTAATTGAAGTTGCAAACTTACGAACTTTTATTAAATCGTTTATTTTAAAATCTTGATTAAACGAACGTAAATATTATAAATTATGTAATTTATTTTTGCATTAAAATAATGGAGTGTTTATATACATACTTTAAACAACTCAATAAGAAATTTAACATTTTTTTAGTTATTAAAATTTAACGGCAATAATACTTTTTATTTTAAATGTTTTTCAAACAATTAACATTGATTAAAAAAATGAAAAACGAATGAATGAATATTTAAAAGTTTTTTTTCAATCATCGTTTTTCCAGGCAACTTTTCTCTTTGATTCTTAAAAGCAGGAGTTATTATTTTAAATATATGAGAAGTTATTGCCACAATTCTACATTAAAATTATAAATTTTCATAAATTTTAAAATAAAAATATGTGGAACAAGTAACCTTTGACAAAATATTTATTATTTTTTCCAAATTATTGTGTAGCTATGACAACAAATGATAACAACTATTTTAATTGGATAATGAAATTTTGAATTTAAGGGTTGCTTTGATAAAAGTTTTTATTTTTCATAGAATTTAAACAAATACAAATGCTTTTTACTTTTTTGGACGTAGCTATGACAGCAAAATAAATAGCTGAAAAGTGATACTTTAAAGCCGCAAATCACAGTAATAAAGTAACACTTTAATATGTAGGCGAATAAAAAAGGTTTTTATTTAAATATAATTTAGTTTAGAGACATTCTTGTCAAAACGTTTTAATGCCATTATCCAAATTTATTATCATAGGAACGTTTTTTATCAATAATTGAAGATAAATTCGATGGATTTTACCGCTGGTACTTGGCGAAACATGATGAATAATTAATTGTAAATAAAATTTGTTGTTGTAGTATTTCGTAATTGAGTTTTTATTATTGATAAATTAACTGATTTGACTAGGGTGACCATTTTTTTTCTAAGTAAAATCAGTACAAAATTTTAAGAGTTAAAATATGTAGCATCCTTAGTCACCTATGACTGTTCTAAGCCGAAAGGTAATGTGTGAACGAAGTAGACAAATCTGTTTTAATTTTTTTAATTAGTTTTAAGGAGATTTTGTTGAGACCAACATCAGAATTTTGTGAAATACAACTTTCCGCCACGATTGCCTGGGAAACACGGTTAGAATTTTGATCTTTTTTCCGTGGGTAACTCCACCTTTTAAAAATAAAAGTATTTTTTCTATGATAGCAAATGAAATGTCTATTTTCTTAAGCCTGCTTGAAATAGCATATTTTCCTACAAGAGATGAAAACATTGTTTTTTGTGAGTAAACAGTTGTTTACGAACGAAAAACGTTTTTATCTCGCGTAGGAAATGCAATTTTTTCTATGATAGTATATTTTTAATCGATATTTACTATAAATTATAAAATTAAAAATTGACAACATAACATTAAAAATTCATATTCTATTTTTTGATGGTTGCGTTGTTAAAAAACTTTGTAAAATTATATGAGAAACCATAGCAACTGCAATTTGTTATTCTTTTTACACTACATAGTTAACCCCTAACCCATTTTCACAGGTCATTAAGCGTGATGAAAATAGACTTTTCAATTGTTATCATAGAAAAAATTGTATTTCCTACGCGAGAAACATTTTACGTTCGTGAAATTGCCCCCCTCGACGCTAACACGTCTCGTGAATAAATTTTCACTCACGAAAAAGCAGCGTTTTCATCTCTTGTAGCAAAATGTACTATTTTTCAAATAATTTTTATTACAAGTTTATACCAAACGATGACACGTATTGTTTTATTTCCTTATTTAAATTGAAGCTTGAAGTAAAATTCAACAATTTTCTTAAAAATCAGTACTTTCAGTACATAATTTTAAAAATCAGTAAAAATCAGTACCGCATATGTCTATCAGTACAGAAGCTAGAAAATCAGTACTGTACTGATAAAATCAGTACGAATGGTCACTCTAGATTTGACTATATTTAAGAGTTTTTTGTAAGCTCCTGAGGATGATGTTATAATCGAAATCCGATCGAGCATATAAATTAATAAATTAAATATAGCGAAATACAACAAGAAGGAATTTTATTTACAATTAAAAATTGAAGAGATTAGTTCTCCCTTCAAGATTTGGCTATCGACTTTATTTCTGCTGAAATGTAATTGAATTATAAGTAATAATAATTAATTCGTGTGATAAATTTGTCATAACCTTATTTGAAGTCCGACATTCAATTATTTGAGATGGTTCAGATTCACATAAAAGTGACATGTTATTTTCTTCCAAATTTTCATCTATTTCCCCAATGACCAATAACCATTAATTCAACTGTAAACTAATTGATAATTATAATGAAGAAAGAAAAATTTTCAACCTTTTTGAAATTCTATGACCGATTTTTCACAATTATCACAGGCCAAATTAAAAAACATGAAAATTCTAATAAACCATCGAAATGATCCCCAGATGATAATTTGAATGGTTAAACTATATATTCGGCTTGCTCCCTATATTATACTCTTCGTAGTTGGTGTGGCATAATTGAAGTGGAACTCTTAAAGTCTTAGCACCAGCTAACTTCGTGCATGTAGCTTTAGGTCTTTAATTGTAAGCAGCCTACTTTACAATTACCAGACAGTTATTAGATTTAGCAATATCTACTAACGGACTAACCATTGCCGGTTGCAGAAGTTTTCCAATGATGCAGAAAAAGTAAATGTTTTTGGTTATGTGTCACATCTAATAAAACTCACAAGAAATAATTTTGTAGAACATTGTTTCAATAAAATTTCAATCAAAAGTCTTACAGTGAGTAATTCACGGTATCAAAAAGTTTAAGCTATTAGCAAATGTGGCACATCAGGGTTCCTCGAATCTGATTCCTGGATTAAACGTTCCCAATTTTTTAAACCTTTAAGAATCTTTCTATTTTATAAAAATAGAATGAGTTGCTCGAATCAATTCGAAATGAAAAGGGCGTTTGAGAGTAATACCTAAACAGATGGCAACCCTGGCCTAGACATGGTAGCAATTTTAAACATATTTGTTTGAGAACAATTACAACAAATGCATTCGAAAATATAAAACCTGCATCTGAAAATATGCAACCATTGTAGTACGATGGTCTGGAATATTTGGCAAGCTACCTATTATTTACATTGAAAGATTCGAGTTTAATAATTGATCATTTTCATGATAGATGTTGTACTTGGAATAAACGTTTTACAGACTTACTTACAGTCTTACTTACAGCCTTTAAAACCTATACAACGTACAACTGAAGATGAAAATGGAGCAGCTCGAAGCAATATTTAGCGACGGTAATAGAAATTCATTGCTAATAAGGAAAAATTATTCCAAAAACTTAATAGACCTTTTGAAAGATGTAGACTGCGATGAGAAAACTAAAACCATTTTCTTCAGGTCTACAATGTATACTTTCGAAAAAACGACTTATAAATGAAACAATTTTGGACATAACAACCGTAAGAAGAAAATTAAATTAAATGGTCCATTAAATTATATTTCTGACCAATTTCCTTTAAACCCTTTAAATAAACCCTCTAATTACTATTTTAATTTATTATCATTATTAATAATTAAAATGTGTAAAAAAATCAAAAGTATTCTCATAATCAGAATAATCAGATTTTATATATGTATTCTTATACGAGTTTATATAATTTTCGCACATTTTTCCATTTAAATACAGTAATACCCCGTTTAACGTCAAGGATGCGTTCCAAAATTCTTTAACGTTATTCAAATCAACGTTAAACGGGGTATGGATGTCGTGCAAAACGATGAGATAGGTGCTTAATTGTTAATTTTTTCGTAAATTTTTCTTCCTTTTCAATAATTATTAACTGATTAAGTAGAATATTTCGTGCATTTTATCTTAAATTCATATATTAAGCAGATTTTCGATTTTAATAGACTGTAGGGTTGCAGTAGAGTTTGAATTAAGTTGTTGTATCGGAGGCAAGCAGAGTAAAAACCACTAAGCTTAGTTAATGATGCTACACGACGGCGAATTGGCGCATTAAAACCAATGCGACCCATGCATCTGTTCTCCATGTTATAGAGACCGCTTGGAGCGGGCGTCTATCTTGAATCAAGCGGTTTGCTATATGAACGTGTAAAAAGATTATTATGATGACCCGGACCCGTTCACGAAAATATGGGTTGAGCCTTAGGTGTGAGTTTGCACGCCTGCGAAAGATATTTTGATCGCAAAAGTTTTGAGTATGCGTAGAAAACTCTGTATGCGGCTGAGACACGGGCTTTAATATCTGCCTGCATGTCATTTGACGATGTTATTACAGACCCGAGATATTTTGAGTTTTCTACACGTTCTACTTCATAGTCGCCCGTATTCAGATTGCTGGGAGGTATATTCCTGGATGTTGTTAAAAGTTTAGTCTTGCCGGTGTTAATGCATAATCCAAGTCGTTTAGCATTTCTTTCAAGCTGAGAGAGACTATCCTTAATATCGCTTGTTCTACGTCCGAGAAGCACAATATCATCTGCATAGCCAAGAATTTGACTAGATTTGTTAAATATACAGTTTTGTGTCTCAATTTGGCTTTTTCTTATCGCGTACTCAAGCGCCAAATTGGGTGCGAGTGCATCACTTTGTCGAACACCTGATGTTATATGAAAAGAATCAGAAACTGACCCTTCGATTACTATTCTACAGTTTGATCCCGATGTTGTGAGTTGGCACAGAGAAACAAGTTTCGCTGGAATACCAAGGCTTATGAGTGCAGACCAGAGGTTGTTGCGGATGATGCTAGCTATCATATCCTTGCTTGAAATCAACGTAGAGCTGGTGAATGCTGATGTTGTACTCCCAACATCCTTAAGGTAAAACATTGATCTGTGGTTGAACGGTTGGGACGAAAACCACACTGATAGTTGCCGATGATAGATTCGGCAACTATCGATGTCAACTATCAACTAACGATGAGCCGAGCGAGTACGACATTAGCTAGTATTTTATATGCAGTGTTCAACAGTTCGATTCCACGATAATTCGCACACTTTAGGCGGTCACATTTCTTATGTAGCGGAACAATGAGAGCTGTTTTCCATTCAGCAGGTAGTTCTTCTTGGTCCCAGATTGCAAGAATCAGATCATAAACACGTGAGACCAGAGCTGTTCCTCCATTCTTAAATAGGGCTGCAGGGATTCCATCGATACCTGGTGATTTGCCATTTTTTAATTTTTTGATGGCAGCTTCCACTTCTTCTATTGTTGGGTAAGGGACAAAAATCTCCTTACTTGACGGAGCAATTGCTCTAATAGGATGAATGTCGTCCTATTCAGTGAGTCTTGAAAGTGGGATCGCCATACTGCCAGCACTTCACGTTCACTTGTTGTAAGCTCGATGTTTTCATTTTTGATAGCTGTAGATCTTGGGTGGAAATCTTTGGTCAGATTCCGTGCATTGGCAAAGCACTCTTTCGAATCTCCATTAGCCGCATGTTGGTTGATGTTTTCGATACAGCTCTTCATGTGTTCGCGTTTCTTTTCCGTAGGAGTTTTGCTGAGGCTTTTCTGGCGCATAGATAATCAGTTTGGGGGCTTCAGGTGTTCTTGTTAACCATTTTTCTAGCAGTTTTTGATCGTGCTCAATGCTTTCGCGGCACTCGTCATCAAACCATTCGTTACGTGATTTCGGAGGTCGTTTTCCAATTGTAGCTTGTGCTGCGGATATGATGGTTGATTGAAGCGTTTGACATTCTTCTTGTATGTTTAATGGCATCTCAGACGGGATGTCATGCTCCTCTATGTTTCGGGTTACTATTTCCTGATATCTATTCAGTGTTTTCAGATGTTTAAATGCTTCGACATTCCAGCGCACGGTCCTTTTTGATTGCCTATTAAATGTAGATGATAATTTGCACTTATACCTAAAGATGACAAGCATATGATCGGTATCCATATCAGCACCTCTGTATGATCGAACGTCAGTTACACTTGTAGAGTGTCTCTAAGAAATCATGACGTGATCGATTTGATTTTCAGTTCTTCCATCGTTTGATTTCCACGTTACTTTGTGGATTCTCTTATGAGGAAAGAAAGTGCTATAAATTACCAGATCATACATCATAGCCAGTTCAGCTGCGCGAAAGCCGTTATTGTTACTAGTATGATGCTAGCTGTTAGGGCCGACATGTGTTTTAAGCTTTGCACTTCTACCAATTTCTATCTATGAGAAAGCCAACTCCAAATTCTCCTCTGTTTGCATGACCGCTATAGTAGAGAGTGTATCCCTTGGCTGTTTCGAGGATTCCACTCCTTGGCCATCTTAGTTCTTGTAACGCCACTATATCTAGTGTATAGCTATCAATTTGGTTTGTAAGTTTTAGTAGATCTCCTAGTCTTCTAAAGCTTAGCACGTTCCAGTTTTCCATTTTTAAATCGTAGTCCGGGTACAGTTTCCGAGGTCGTTCCAATAATGAATCCGAGATAATCCGAGGCCTGTGTAAAAAATTCATGACAAATATTTTTTTATGGAAACGGGGTGTTAGCTCTTCGCCCAACCCAAGTTTTCGTGAATGGGTTTGTTCTGCATCTTAAGGTTACCAGAAACAACCTTTTTTCATGCTTATATATAGCGAGCGCTTGATCCAAGACAGACGCCCTCTACAAACCGCCCCTAACATGGAGAACAGACGCTTGAGTTGCATTGGTTTTGTGGCGCCAATGACTCGGCATGGTGCAGAATCATTGAGTATAAGCAGTATTTACTCTGTACTCTAAACTCCACCAACCTAATTCTGTTAGCGTTACCCAGGTAGCACGGCGTGGATGTAAAATTTCGGATTTCGCCAGCCAAACATTTACATCGTCAGTATAAAAACAATGACGAATTTAGTTTTAAATAGTAGACGAAACGAGTAGAGAAACTTATAATATAAATATATAAAACTATTAATTTTTCTTGTTTTGTAAAACTTTTCAAATTCGCTGATTAACTTAGTCAATTAAAATTAAAAATGTTGATTAAATTCGAAAGAAGAAATAATTTAAGAGAATATTTTGTTTATTTCTCGACAATTCGAAAAAAAAATTTTGTTTTCATTTTTTAAAATTTTCAAAAAAAAATTTATAAATTTGGAATAACGTTAAAGTGAATCAACGTTAAACGGGGTAACGTTATACGAGGTCTGACTGTATAATATCATATATTTCAAAAAATAAATTTATTTAATTTTATCCTTTATTTAAAACAAAATATTTTATTTGCAAAATAAAATAAAGTATGAAACCGTTTACGACTTAATTTTACTTCGGTCTGAAAGACCTAAGTATTACATTCATGAGCCAAAAGTGAAATTCTTACCCCCACTTTTTTTGACATTTCTCGACGTTTTAGGACCGCCTGATTCTAAAAAAGCAAAAAAAAAATGTATGTACGTCTGCCGACGTCCGCCGTCATTACCTACGCTGCAGGGAAAACCGCTGGAGGGATTTCAAAAATTTTTTTTCTAAAAATAGGTATACTCAAGGGACAGGTCCGAAAGGACGCTGTGTTCGATAACTGTACCGGAAGTGTGTCAAAAAAATCGTTATGTGTGTCAAAAATAGCAAATTTTCATATGTTTGGCTTAAAAAACGTTCATTTTATGTGATTACGAGCAGGAACATTAAATTTGGAGAAATCTTGATGTTCGGGATTGGTATGTGAGGTCAAAAACTAGATTATTGCATTATAAGTTTGTCAAAAAAATGTTGTCAAGTGTGTCAAAAGAAAGATTTTTATTTATTTTTTTACCTAGTTTTTTGGAAAAAAAATAAAATTAATTGTTTGTTTGAAATGAAATTTTATTATTATTATTGAGAATTATGGCATTATAAGTTTGTCAAAAAAATGTTGTCAAGTGTGTCAAAAGATTTTTATTTAGTTGTTTACCTAATTTTTTGGGAAAAAATAAAATTGTTTGTTTGTTTGTTTGAAATGAAATTTTATTATTATTATTGAGAATTATGGCATTATAAGTTTGTCAAAAAATGATGTCAAGTGTGTCAAAAGAAAGGTTTTTATTTATTTTTTACCCTTTTATTTTAGAAAAAAATAAAATTAATAGTTCGCATGACATGATATTTTATTATTATTATAGAGAATTATGGCATTATAAGTTTGTCAAAAAATGTTGTCAAGTGTGTCAATAAATGTTTTTATTTAATTTTTTAGCCAATTTTTTGGGAAAAAAATGTAGCTGTTTTTATGACGTAAATGTAATTTAAAATGAAATTGGACATGGAAATTTTTGAATTTGTTATAGTTTTTTAAATATTTTTGGAATTTTGAACAAGTTTGTATTTTTGATTTTGTAATAATTTTTGCAATATTTTTAGAATTTCGGCTAAAGTTTTAATTTTTGATTTTGTAAGAATTTTTGGAATATTTTTAGAATTTTCAACAATTTTTAATTTTTGATATTAAAAATTATTATTATATTTTTAGAATTTTGGGAAAAGTTTGCATTTTTAAAAATTTTTGAAATATTATTGGAATTAAAAATGGATTATTGGAAAATATTTAAATATTTGATTTCATTCTAATTTTTGGAATATTTTTGGAATTTTGAAAAAGTTTGATTTTATTTAATTTAATAATATTTTTGGAATTTTGACTATAATTTTCCGGCAACGTATTGATGTTTCGTGTTAGTTTTGTAATAAATTTTAAACAGAGATAAAAAATACTTGTACTTTAACAAAGAGTTATGTTTGATATACATCGCTGCCCAAAACTAAAAACCATGTCCTCATAAAAGTTTTTTGCCGAAAACTATATCAAAATCCTTAACCCAGACCGAAGTCTTGATATCTCAGAGCTGTGAGATTTCAGTCCCTCCATATTTTTCCATTGAAACGAAAATTAATCAACTCACTACGTGACGTCATGCGCAGAAAAAACCAAAATAGAAACTTTAACAATCATACCTTGTAGTTTATTTTCTTTGATTACGAGTAGGAACATTAAATTTGGAGAAATCTTGATGGTAGGGATTGGTATGTGAGATCAAAAACTAGATTATTGCATTATAAGTTTGTCAAAAAAATATTGTCAAGTGTGTCAAAAGAAAGATTTTTATTTATTTTTTGAAAAAAAATAAAATTAATTGTTTGTTTGAAATGAAGTTTTATTATTATTATTGAGAATTATGGCATTATAAGTTTGTCAAAAAAATATTGTCAAGTGTGTCAAAAGAGAGATTTTTATTTATATTTTTACCTCATTTTTTGGAAAAAAAATAAAGTTAATTGTTTGTTTGAAATGAGATTTTAGGTAGATTTCATATAAAAATCTACCTATTGCAATGGGCTTCATCTCGGAATTTCGGAAACATTTTTGTGCCAAACGACTATATATGATAAGCGGAAAAAATAAAAAAAAAAAAATTTATATTTATATGTATATATATATATATATATATATATATATATATATATATATATATATATATATATATATATATATATATATATATATATATATATATATATAACTATATATATATATATATATATATATATATATATATATATATATATATATATATATATATATATATATATATATATATATATATATATATAGTTACGTTCCCATATATATATATATAACTATATATATATATATATATATATATATATATATATATATATATATATATATATATATATATATATATATATATATATATATATATATATATATATATATATATATATATATATATATATATATATATATATATATATATATATATATATATATATATATATATATATATATATATATATATATATATATATAGTTACGTTCCCATAAATCCAACAAGTGATGACAACTCACATTCCAATCATGCACACGCAAGGTGTCAAATGAACTTATGACTGGAAACACATAAAATGCATAGTTGCACTTTCGATAAACATTAAATGTAATAATTTAGATTTTATTAGTTAGTTATATTTTTATACTCATTATGTTTAGATCTAAGATTGATGTAAAATAAAATTAAATGAAATTAATTTTTTTTTATGTTTCAATTTTCCCTAAACATATAATTGGCGCGGCCGTCCGGTGATGTTTTAGACTCGTTTTGTGTAACAGTGTTTCAGTAGTAAAATGAATAAAAACTAGTGATTAGTGAATCCGCGGATCGAATTAATTTTTAAATTTTTGTGAAACATTTCCAGCTAAAGGGCAACCGTTGGAAGACTTGTGATTCCACCATTTCACAATACGAGGCTATCATCAGAACCTACAGGACACACGACTGGATGAAATTAACAGGTAACATTTTTTATAATTTATTTTAGAGTGAAAAAATTATTTTGGTTATACTAACGTGTGAAACTACAAGATAGGCACAAATCTGTATAATACTACGCGTATACTACAAGATAGGTACGGTAGATTTCAAGAAATAATTTTTCAGTGAAAACTAAATAATTTTTTTAAAGTGCGAAATTGTTAATTTCTGGGCTAAATTGTGATACTACAAGATAGGCACAGAACTGTCCCATCACCACACGTATACTACAAGATAGGTACGGTAAATTAAATATAAAACTTATAAAGAAAACAGATTGAGTGCAAGTACCAATCATTGTTTTAAAAATAAAATGGAGACCACAGAAGCTCTAAACGCATTAGCCGAACAAATTAAGGTTATTGTTGAGCAGGTGCAAAAAATGACATTATTATCAGAGGAAAATGAAAGAACTCTGACATTTTTAAAACAGCAACCTGTTAGAAATTTACTTACATAAAATGTATGTCTGTCTGCCGGCCGTCCAGCCGCCGTCATTACCTACGCTGCAGGGAAAACCGCTGGAGGGATTTCAAAAATTTTTTTTTAACATCATGCACCAGCTATCCTGAGGGAAACTTCGGAGGGAACCAGCTACTAGATGGTTCGATTGGTCTTTCGCCCCTATACCCAATTTTGACAATCGATTTGCACGTCAGAACTGCTACGATCCTCCATCAGGGTTTCCCCTGACTTCGACCTGATCAGGTATAGTTCACCATCTTTCGGTATTTGTTCGCGGTACTTGTTCGCTATCGGTCTCATGGTTATATTTAGTTTTAGATGGAGTTTACCACCCACTTAGTGCTGCACTATCAAGCAACACGACTCTAAGGAGATATCTTCTTATACACAATAATAGTCGCTACGGGCCTGGCACCCTCTATGGGTAAATAACCCCATTCAAGATGGACTTGGACGTAAAATTGAATGTATAAGATAAAAGATACTCCAGCACATTGAATGACCAATTTATCCATTATAGATAAAAGGACTTAATGCTGAACTTTTACTATTTCGCTCGCCGCTACTCAAGGAATCTTAGTTAATTTCTTTTCCTCTCCTAATTAATATGCTTAAATTCAGGAGGTAATCACACATGAATTGAGGTCGCAATAAAATTTTAATTTTTAACTGTACCGGAAGTGTGTCAAAAAAATCATTATGTGTGTCAAAAATAGCAAATTTTCATATTTTTGGCTTAAAAAACGTTCATTTTAAGTGATTACGAGTAGGAACAATAAATTTGGAGAGATCTTGATGGTAGGGATTGGTATGTGAGATCAAAAACTAGATTATTGCATTATAAGTTTGTCAAAAAAATGTTGTCAAGTGTGTCAAAAGAGAGATTTTTATTTATTTTTTTACCTAATTGAAAATGAAATTGAACATGGAAATTTTTGAATTTGTTATAGTTTTTGAAATATTTTTGGAATTTTGAAAAAGTTTGTACTTTTGATTTTGTAATAATTTTTGCAATATTTTTAGAATTTCGGAAAAAGTTTTAATTTTTTGATTTCGTAAGAATTTTTGGAACATTTTTAGAATTTTGAAAAATTTTTAATTTTTGATTTTATTATAATTTTTGGAATTTTTAAAAAATTTTCAATTTTTGATTTTGTAATAATTTTTGCATTTTTGAAAAAGTTTGAATTTTTAAGAATTTTTGGATTATTATTGGAATTTAGAAAAAGTTTCAATACATGATTTCATTCCGATTTTTGGAATTTTGAGAAAGGTTTCAATTTTTGATTTTGTTATAATTTTTGCAATATTTTTAGAATTTTGAAAAAAATAGAATTTTTTAATTTTATATATATATATTTAGAATTTTGAAAAATGTTTCATTTTTTGATTTTGTAAGAATTTTTGGAATATTTTTAGAATTTTGAAAAATTTTAAATTTTTGATTTTATTATAATTTTGAAAAAAGTTTTAATTTTTGATTTTGTAATAATTTTTGCAATATTTTTAGAATTTTGGAAAAGCTTGAATTTTTAAGAATTTTTGGAATATTATTAGAATTTAGAAAAAGTTTAAATATTTGATTTCATTCTAGTTTTTGGAATATTTTTGAAAAAGTTTGATTTTATTTAATTTAAC
This sequence comes from Diogma glabrata, assembly GCA_963693315.1. Lineage (NCBI taxonomy): Eukaryota > Metazoa > Arthropoda > Insecta > Diptera > Cylindrotomidae > Diogma > Diogma glabrata. Next base: position 129,605 of record CAVNZG010000938.1, read on the forward strand.
AATATTTTTGGAATTTTGATTATAATTTTCCGGCAACGTATTGATATTTCGTGTGAGTTTTGTAATAAATTTTTAAACAGATATAAAAAATACTTGTACTTTAACAAGGAGCTATGTTTGATATACATCGCTGCCCAAAACTAAAAACCATGTCCTCGTGAAAGTTTTTTGCCGAAAACTATATCAAAATCCTTTACCCAGACCGAAGTCTTGATATCTCAGAGCTGTGAGATTTCAGCCCCTCCATATTTTTATTATTATTATTGAGAATTATGGCATTATAAGTTTGTCAAAAAAATGTTGTCAAGTGTGTCAAAAGATTTTTCTTTATTTTTTTACCTAATTTTTTGGAAAAGAATAGAATTGTTTGTTGAAATGAAATTTTATTATTATTATTGAGAATTATGGCATTATAAGTTTGTCAAAAAATGTTGTCAAGTGTGTCAAAAGAAAGGATTTTATTTATTTTTTACCCAATTTTTTTAGAATAAAATAAAATTAATAGTTTGTATGACATGATATTTTATTATTATTATTGAGAATTATGGCATTATAAGTTTGTCAAAAAATAATGTCAAGTGTGTCAAAAAATGATTTCATTTATTTTTTTAGCCAATTTTTTGGAAAAAAAATGTAGCTGTTTTTATGACGTAAATGTAATTTAAAATGAAATTGGACATGGACATTTTTGAATTTGTTATAGTTTTTGAAATATTTTTGGAATTCTGAAAAAGTTTGTATTTATGATTTTGTAATAATTTTTAGAATTTCGGCTAAAGTTTGAATTTTTAAGAATTTTTGGATTATTATTGGAATTTAGAAAAAGTTTAAATATTTGTTTTCATTCTAATTTTTGGAATATTTTTGGAATTTTGAAAAAAGTTTTAATTTTTGATTTTGTAATAATTTTTGCAATATTTTTAGAATTTTGGAAAAGTTTGAATTTTTAAGAACTTCTGGAATATTATCGGAATTCAGAAAATATTTAAATATTTGATTTCATTCTAATTTTTGGAATATTTTTGGAATTTCGAAAAAGTTTGATTTTATTTAATTTAACAATATTTTTGGAATTTTGATTATAATTTTCCGGCAACGTATTGATGTTTCGTGTTAGTTTTGTAATAAATTATCAAACCGATATAAAAAATATTTGTACTTTAACAAAGAGTTATGTTTGATGTACATCGCTGCCCAAAACTAAAAACCATGTCCTCGTGAAAGTTTTTTGCCGAAAACTATAATTAAATCCTTTACCCAGACCGAAGTCTTGATATCTCAGAGCTGTGAGATTTCAGCCCCTCCATATTTCTGATCGCAACCCTTTAGAAAAACCTCCTTGTACTATAAACGCATAAGGAAGCTATGTTAAAGCATAGAGATACGGACCGTTGTATTTAGGAAAATAATTTTATGAAGTAGGAGCTTACTAAATATGTCTTTCTATATTTCTGATTGCAACCCGTTCGAAAGTGCCACCCATTATACCATACACGCGTAAGCGAACTATGTTAAAGCATAGAGATTGAGATCGTTTTATATAGGTAAGTGAATTTTCTATTTAGGGGCTTACTAAATATGTCACTCTATATTTCTGATTGCAACCCTTTTGAAAAAACCATCCCTTGTACCATACATGCATAAGGAACTGTGTTAAAGCATAGAGATACCGATCGTGTTATGTAGGTGAATCATTTTTTGATTTAGGAACTTACTAAATATGTTACTCTATATTTCTGATTGCAACCCTTTAGAAAATGCCATCCTTGCATCATATACGCATAAGAGAACTATTTTAGAACATAGAGGTACGTATCGTTTTTTGAAGGTTAATGATTTTTCGATTTAGGAGCTTACTAAATATGTCACTCTATATTTCTGTTTGCAACCCGTTCGAAAGTGCCACCCCTTATACCATACACGCATAAGGGAACTATGTTAAAGCATAGAGATTGGGATCGTTTTATATAGGTAAGTGATCTTTCGATTTAGGAGATACGGAAGCTGCAACTGCCTGGAAGCTACGTGGAAGGCCACCTAAAATAAAAGTGATTGTTGAAAAAGAAGTTCATAAGATGGAATTTATCAAAGCAGTTGATAAATTAGACGTGCATGGAAGCAATTTGGCGGAAAGCTAGCGAGTATGGAAACAGAATTTCGATATTTTCTTCATAGCTATTGAGGGATCGAAAATAAAAGAAGAGGTACAAGTGGCCATTTTTTTAAATGCAATGGGGCCTGATGCAGTGGAAATATTCCACACTTTGAATATTAAGGAAGAAGAAAAATCATACAAGAAGGTTTGTGAAGCTTTTGGAAATTTTTGTCAACCAAGAAAAAAGGAAGTATATGAAAGCTTTATTTTTCGTAATCGAAAACAAGGCGACGGAGAGCGGTTTGATACATTTGATGCATTTGATACATTCTTAGTGGATTTAAAAAAATTAGTGAAAACCTGTAACTACAATGAAGAACAACGCATGATTCGTGATCAAATTGTATTTGGAATAGCAGATAGACAACTACAAAAACGGTATCTAGAGGTGGAAGATGGCTTGACTTTGGAAAAATCAATAGAAATGGAATCAATAGAAATGGAATCAACGGAAACACCAAAGAGACAATTTGATGAAATGCAACGACCTTGAACACCGATAGACGCTCATGCTATTGAGCAAAGGACTGCTAAGGAAAATAAGATAGATTCAACGGCACAACATAACGGTGAAAACAAGTTTCGACCAAATAAACATACATTTAAGTATAATAAATTTAATAATAATTCAACATTTTCAAATGAAAATTTTGTAAATAATTTTAGATCTAATTATCAAAGTGGAAGGAAAAATGAAATCGTAAGAAATTGTAGATATTGCTCACAATCGCATGCTCAAGGAAGATGTCCGGCTTACGGAAGACAGTGTTCTAATTGCGGTAAGCCTAATCATTTTTTTTCGGCTTGTTTTGTCAAAAAGATTAAAGAATTAAATTTAAATTCGGAAAATTTATATATTGATTCCATTGAAAATAAAAATCGTAAGGAAAACGCGTGGTATCAAAAGGTGCTTATTCAAAATTTTATTATTAATTTTAAGCTCGATACAGGAGCTCAAGCTAATGTTTTACCGCTAAATAACTTAAAAAAATTAAAATCTGTTGCTTTAAAGAAAAGCTTAAGTAAGGGAGAAGCTTGTGGTGGTACGGTGTTGAAAATTATGGAAGAATGTGAGCTGGTGTGCTGTGTAAAAAATGATATTTCAATGCAAACATTTTTGATAATTGATTCGAATTCAATTCCTATGCTTAGACTGCAAGCATGCAAAGATCTAAATTTGGTTGAACGAATTGATAGCATACAAACAGAGGACAAAAACAATTTTGTTGCAAAGCATGTAGAGAATTTTACAGGCCTAGGATGCTTTGTAAAAGATTTCAAGTTAGAGTTACAAGATAATGTTATACCTGTAAGTAAACCGGCTCGTCGCATACCGTTAAAATTAATTGAACCCCGTAAACTTGAATTAAGTAATCTGGAGAAACGTGATATAATAAAAAAAGTAGACGAACCAGCAGAATGGGCTTCAAACTTGGTCATAGTTGAGAAACCTAATAAAAAAAACCCCAAGCGGTACGTATATCCGCTAGAAATAGGTAGATTTCGAGATCAGACAGTTTTGTGTGCCAGTAGAATCTGATGTATCAGATTAGTTTAAACAACACAAACAAATTTAAAACAGATATCGAACAAATTTTAAAAAGAAAATTAGCTACATATAAGCAAAACTATATTTATCCAATTTTGCAACAAACAAATATCAAATCTACCACAGAACATGTGTGTGACAATTTATGACACAAATCTACGCTATATCATATGTCGTCCAATTACTGCAAAATATCAAAATCTTCTAAGAAAAAAAATTAATTTCTTCTATTCAAACCTTTTTTTTTTTTTTCATTGACGGTTATAAAGTTTTTGGAAATTGTAGTTATGGATTGTTGCAAACTTTTTTGTTGAAGCCAACAAGTCAAAAACCTGGAACTGCAGAGGTTCATATTTATAAGAAACGGATTAAAATGTTTCCGCAGATTCTAAATTTATGAAGTTTTTCAAAATATTAGTATCCAAACTGCCGTTATAACGGAATAAAAAAAACGAATTTTTTTCTATTATAAAGCCTCTAGTTATTTAATAATGTGTTAGATTTTTCTGATTTACGAACTCGTCCAAGATATTAATAAAACACACATGTTTCTGAAAGGATTTTTGATCTGGCTCCACAAAAGCGACCGTGAGAGTGCCGGTTGATTCAATCGCATTTTGTGTTTTACAAGCTTTTTTGTTGGAGCCGCTCACTCAGAAACCTCCAACTGCAGAGGTCTTTTTTTGAAAGAAACTGATTAAAAAGGTTTTAAAATTCTAAATTTATGAAGTTTTTAAAAATATTAGAATCTAAACGGCCGTTATAACGGATCTAAAAAACAGAGTTTTTTTCTAGTATAACGGCAGGAGGTATCGATTTTGATCAATGTTGATCTACGGGTCTGACTACCCTGCGTACTCCAGTCCCTGCCATTGACATATGAGTTAGCGTGAGATATCACATACCACTGGCAATGGCAGGAGATGTCATTAGCCGAGATGATATCTTAGGGTGCTGGCGGACGAACTTTAATTAGTCAACTGCAGCACTTCCAGTCTTAGCTAGGCAGCGTTCCGTAGCGGTACCGCTCATTAGCTCTTCCGAGGAATCGGGGAAAGGAATTATTGGCATCTAGTTTTGTTTTGTTTTCTGCAAATTTCTCACAATTTGTTTTTCACTTATTATTTTGTTATTATTTCTTCATCTTATCATGAAATATTGGCATATGTCATATTTTGTAGTATGATAGGATTTTTTACTTAGTTATGCATTTTTAAAATAAAACACAAAAAAATAAAATAAACATTTTGATATATATATATATGGCAGTACAACCGAAAAAAAATAAGTCTGCAAGTGGTAAAGCAAATTTGCGCAATCCACCCGCCCATAAAGCGGCACGTCCACGGAATTTGCAGGGACAAAACATATATGAATCAAAAAAAAATTTTAAAATACATGTTCAAAACATCTGCGGATTGAACGCTAACCATGACCACGTGCAACATCATCTTGAGCACGACAAACTGAACATTCTATTCCTCACAGAAACACGAGTTTCTGAAAATTTTCTCTTTATAGAATCGATTAATTCCAAATATAGGCTCGAATCAGCTTTCAAACTCCATCAGGGCGTATGCGCATTCATTCATGAGAGTGTTGCGTACACGCGCTTTCCAAATTTTGAACTACACGGTGACGGCTTCAATACAATGGTTTTAAAGATTTGTCTTCCAGAAATGACTTTTTTTACAATAGCTTTATACCGGTCCCCCAACAAACGTAACCCAAACTTTTTTAATATACTGACAAAAATTATGGACGAGATTAGAGCAAAGTCCCCTAATTGTGAAGTTATCGTTACCGGTGACTTCAACGTCCACAACAAATCATGGTTGGAATTCTCCAAATCGACCGACGATGTTGACAATAGTGGAAAACTGGCAGAAATTTTTGCCGCATCTCAGGGCCTATTCCAAATTGTTAAAAGCCCGACTTTCACTCCCCGTAATGGCGGTGATAATAGTTTTCTACTAGATCTCTATCTTACCACAATGCCAGATATTACGAGTGTCGATGTTGCGAAAGGTAGTATTGGAAATTCTGATCATTATTTAATCTCATCAGTTATCAAAACTGATTTACTTAAAACTACAGCTCCCAAACCCCGTAAAATATTTCACTACTCAAAAATGGATAAGAGTGGTCTTCAAAATTTTTTCCATGGTTTCCCTTTCGACCGTCATTGTTTTTACACTGACAATGTAAATGTTTCTGCTCAAAACTTTACAGAAACCATCCAATTTGCTATCAATAAATTTGTCCCTTTCTCCATAGTAAAACCTAAACAAAAATACTTGTATTCGAAAGCTGCCAAAACGGCACTTAGAAACAAACGTAGATCATTTAATATTTGGAATCATAACAAAACTCCCACTAATCGATCCCAATATCTAAGGGCCAACAAAATATCTAATCAGATTATCTCAAACGAAAAGTCCGAAATTGACAGAGCGAAAGCCTCAAAACTTACGTCTATGTCTGTTTCTGACAAGAGTTTCTACAGTGCCATTAATTCTTTAAATTCTGGTACAAAATTTTCTATTCCCCCTATTATTGATGGTGATTTAATCGTCAATGATCCCGCAAGAAAAGCTAACTTGTTCGCTGAACGCTTTGCTCTGAACTCCACTGTTTTGGAAACTCCTAAAGAAATGCCCCAAATCCAGTCTTCGGGAGTTAATATGAATGAACTTCACTTCAAACCCAAAATAGTCGCTAAACTTTTAAAGGGGTTAAACATCAACAAAGCATCAGGAATGGACAATATTCCACCCATTATTTTAAAAACCTTTTCCAAAGAACTTGCACCAACTTTAACTAAAATATTCTACAAATCCTACAAATCTGGTATATTTCCCTCGAGCTGGAAGTTGGCAAATGTCCAGCCCGTCCCCAAAAAGGGACCAAAATCCGATATCTCAAATTATAGGCCAATAGCTTTACTATCGGTCCTATCCAAAGTCTATGAGCATTATATTAATACACATATTTCAAAATTTCTGGAAGAAAATCATTTAATATCCGACAGCCAATACGGTTTTCGAAACAAAAGATCAACTACCGATCTATTAAACTATGTAGCGCATTGTTGGAACAGCATACTTGATAAAGGTGGTGAAACATACGTTATCGCTTTAGACATCTCCAAGGCATTCGATCGAGTTTGGCATGCCAACTTAATCAACAAGCTCGTTGCGTACGGTTTTCATCCCAATGTTGTGAAGCTGATTCAAAATTTTCTCTCCGACCGATACATTTCGGTAACTTTAGACGGATATTCTTCTGAGTCTAAACTAATTAACGCTGGTGTACCCCAAGGCTCAGTATTGTCCCCAACCCTATTTTTGATTTATATCAACGAATTGTTGAAAATCACCAGCAACCCAATAAATAATTTTGCAGATGATAGTACTCTGCACAAGTCGTTCGAGCCCCTTTCTTCAAAAGGTAAAATGCACGAACGAATAAATCCTGCCCGGAGAGACGCTGCCATAAACGTGAACAAAGACCTGAATAAAGTCGCCGACTGGGGTGACCAAAACCTTGTCAATTTCAACTCCACCAAAACACAGCTGTTGATTGTTTCCAGATTAAAGACCGAGTTCTCCAAAGATATTTTATTTAGTATGTGTGATGAACCAATAGGTGAATGTAAAAACATTCGTTTATTGGGTGTCCCAGTTTCAAATGACCTACTCTGGAACGATCATGTAATGGCGATGGCAAAAAGCGCGTCTAAAAAACTCGGCCTCCTAAATAGATGCAAAAAATTTTTCACTCCATACCAATTGCTCCATGTTTATAAGTCCTATATTCGTCCCTGTATGGAGTACTGCTGTCAAGTTTGGGGTGCTGCCTCTGTTTCCATCTTGGCCCTCTTGGACTCTGTTCAAAAGCGAGCTATACGAATTGTAGGTGATCGAACTTTGACATCAAAACTTGATTCCCTACAACATCGTCGCACTGTTGCTGACCTCGTTGTTTTTTACAAATATCGTCATCAGCAGTGCTCAGATGAAATCAGCGGCATCATTCCTCCAACTTATTCTTACCCCCGTTCCACTCGGCAATCGGCTGCCGCAACCAGTGAAACGGTACAGATCCCGCGCTGTCATACTGGCAGATCGCAGAGAGACTTCTTTGTCCGAACTGCGTACAAATGGAATAGTTTGCCGGAACACTTAGTCTCAGGTGGCTTCAGCCCACAGATGTTTAAAAAAAGCGTTAATCTACACCTCAGAACGACAGTTGTTGTGGGACCCAGGTCTAGACCTAGGTCTTAAAAGGTATTTATGTGTTGTTGTGACACATATTCTAAACCCTATTACACAACACATTTTATTAAAAAAAAAAAAAAAAAAAATAAAGCCTCTTGTTTCTTAGCCATATGTCCTATTTAGCTGATTTACAAACTTGTCCAAGATATTGATAAAACGCACACTTTGAGAAAAGGTTTTTTGATCTGGCTCCACAAATGCGACCATGAGAGTGCCGGTTGTTTCAAAAAAAAAAATTTTTTTTGCAAAGTTTTTTGTTGGAGCCGCTCACTCAGGAACCTCTAACTGCAGAGGTCTATTTTTAAAACAAATTGATAAAAAAGATTTCAAAGATTCTAAATTTGTTAATTTTTTCAAATATTAGTATCCAAACGGTTGTTATGACGGTTTTAAAAAATCAATTTTTTTTAGAAAAAAGGCTCTAGTTCCTTAACCACGTGTCGGATTTTGCTGATTCACGAACGCGTCCGAGATATTAATAGAACACAAGTGTACTTTGATCTCCCTCAACAAATGCGACCCTGAGCGTGCCAGTCGTTTTCGTTATATCTCATATCGTGTATATATATATATATATATATATATATATATATATATATATATATATATATATATATATATATATATATATATATATATATATATATATATATATATATATATATATATATATATATATATATATATATTGTAAAGCCTGGACCTTACAAATTAAAATAATAGATGCTTAGGCATCTATTTATCCAAGGGTTTTATATTTAAACATTCCAAAAATAATACATGAATAAGCGGACTAAACCATGCGTGGACTCTACCGCGGAAAAATCTCTAATACACAAAACTACTTTAGCAGACCATTAGGTCTAAAACAAAAATTTAAATCAAATTCAAAGAATATAAACAAAAGGACATAAAAATACCTTAATTAATTATGCTGCAGGATGTTTGTGGTTGTTTTGATCGTTGTATGTCGCTTATAGCTAATTCCTTATGCGCTGGTACACTTCAATATTCTTTTGCCTTTCAAAACCTTTTTCTACAGCTTGCACTAGATGATGGTCTTCCATATGCGTTTTTATCCATTTGTTGTTTAAGAATTTTGATACGGTAATCTTAATTTCACCTATTTTAATCTCCATATAGAAGATGCGCAGTACTTTCATCAAATCTTCACATAAACACAAAATTTTGTTTAATCACAATTTTCTTTTTCTTTTTAATCAGATTCAAATATAAATATTTTTTTTTCTTATCTTTTACATATACATACATATCGAAAAATTAATATAATTTACGTTCATGATAAAACTTGATCACATTTTCTTTTTTTTTCAATTTTCATTTTTGTTTCAATTTATGCTATTAACGTTAAAACAAACTAAACTCAGTAAGAAAGACAGTTTCCTTAAAGATGCGCAACCGCATCCTCGAATGACTTCGATATTTAATTTATTCCTGAAAATCACAACCGCGACTGCCAATTTTGAGTTTTATTTTTTATTTTAATTTTATGTTTAAATTTTGCGATTTAAAAATCGTAACCGAACTTTTTAAGTTTTAACATGATTTTGTAGATAAAATCATACTGACCATAATTATCAAAAATGCTTTGTTTAAATAATCTAAACGAAGGGGAGCGAAGGAGATGACCATTCAAAAATTTTGTATATTTCTCTCTGTTTCAAACAAAGGAATTTAATCGGTTTTTTTAGAACGAGATCGTCAACCAATTATAAAAAAAAGAAAGAAGGATCGACAACATATAATTCGTGTTGGTTTTGTTTTCAGTTATTATAGATTATAGAGAAAACGAAATAACAATAACCACGAAATGCAACAATTTATTAACAGTTTATTCAAACAGATGATGATGAGATTGTGTCTGATAGCATCAACAAAAAAATGAAAAATGCAACCACAACTACATGAGTTTTATTTTTTGTTTGATGAAAACAAAGTAGAAGAATGTTTACGAATTTAAGCAATGTTAATTGTGAGACTGATAGTTTTGTTAATAGAAATTGATATTGAATCAACACGACGTGTTGTTGTAGCTACGCGATTAATTAATGGTTTTGATACTGGTTCATTATGTAATGTATTTTTGTTGAACTAAGTTGCTGTTTAATGTAGTTATGGATGTTAAACTTGAAGATTACCAAGTAGTGAGTTCATAAGGGAGAGAAGAAATAGAACAGTGTGGCGACTGAAGAAAATGTATCCTTGACTGTTCGTTGACCGTTAAATCTCACTACCAAGGCATACATTTCCTCCAGTCTACCAATACAGAACCTGAACTCGTTCTGGAGTAGGGTGTAGACTCTCTTATAAATACTACTGGTTAGATAATTCCTCAGATTGCGGCATAACAGACAATTTCCTGAACCGATATCAAACAAGCATTCAACAGTGAAATGCTTTTTGTGAAGATTAAGGAAAGAAAATAGGTCGCAATCACCATTATTTACCGATACTAGGTATACGAATTGATGAGTCGAGTGCCTCTCCCAAGACAACCAGATGTTTAGAATTTTTGCATGACGCTAAATGATGAAAGAAAGTGCGCATTGTAGATGTTGAGTAACCATGATGAAGAATAAAGATGTTTGAATTACTGATGTTGTATATCCATTATGAAAGAGTTGTGAACTATAGATGTTTCAAAAAAAAATTGTTTTATTTATGTTGACTTAATGACTATTGCATCCAAATTCTTGATTGTAGAACGCCAGAGTTTTGTTGATCAGCTGCATTAATGATATCGTGTAAACTGTCATGTCTCGCTGTAAAAGTTCCCCAATTGAGACATGCCGAGTCCCAGCAGACAACAGGCAGCGCAGAGTTGGTAAGCGTGCGCAAATAAATCAAGTGTTAGATACTAGTGAATGAAATTATATTATTTATTAAAGGTAAGTTCTATTGCAATAAGAGGAATACAAATGTTGACCATCATGACCATCAACCGAAATTCCATACTTGAGAGCCCTGTTCAGTAATTGTATGTGGAACTGATGACAGATATGAGCCTAATAATCTCTTTCTACGTACATCAAATTTCCCAAAAAAAACTAAAACTAATGAAAAAAAACTAAAACTAATGAAAAAAAACTACCTAATACTCTTACTGAACAGCGCCCTCAAGTACCAAAATTCAATTTCAGGCAATGAGAGACAGCATTACTATTGTTAGCGATAAAGACTATCTATAAAAATAGTGAAAATTTGTGAAAGTTAGTAAAAAATGAATGGGGAGTGGTAAGCTAATACGAAGTAGAGTCAGATAACCGCAGACAGAGTCTTAAGCGGCTCACATCTAACACGAAAACGTTAATATGTTAAGCATAGTGGATGATTTATTAGAACAACCAAGGTGAGAAATTGTAATAAATCAAGATACTAATATAAAGAATAAGAAAAAAAATTAATAATAATTAATAAATTGATAAGGATAAAAAAAACTATAACAGAATAAATTAACAGGGATAGATAAAAAAAAAATATCAATAATTAATAAATTAATAAAAATAAGAATACTATTACACAATAAGCTAACAGATTTAAAACTGATGGGGACTGAATTAATGTCATAAACGGATGTCTTTAGAAGGGTAAGTCCCCATGTCCTTACCATCTAAATTCGCACACCTGTACATATCCTCACCAACCTTGCTTTTCATTTTGGCTGGTACTAATTGTGAAGCCATCTTGGCCGATCGTTTATTAGCAGCACCACAGCGATGTTGCCGTACCAAGACTCGCTGTTGTGGCCGGAAAGTTTGCGGTCGAGTTCGCGTTCGCGAAGTATATGGTTGTTGAGGCCTTGTAACTGTTGCTACTAAATGCTGTTGCATGTTAGATCTGAAGTTTGCTAACTGATCCGCATGATAAAGTGCTTGGGCAATTGGAACTTCGAGACTATGTGTTCGTTCTTGGTTAAGATCACTCTGAACTAGATCAGCTATAAATGAAGGAGTGATGCCAAAGTCTCTCCAAAAATCAGCACCCAGGTACACCTCCTCCTTCAGACTTGGGACTACATAGAACCTAAAAGATTTTGAAAAACCGTTAAAAAAAATTGGAACGTCGACGTATCCCAAAATATGGTTACGTGTTCCATTCACTGTCCGGATGAAAGATGAAAAGTTACGATATGAGATTCCGGCATTATTTAATAATTCTAAGGAATTTCTTCCTAGAAAACTGATAGCAGCCCTATTATCCAAAAGTCCATATTTGATTTTATCAAGGATGTCGATATAAATATGCGGCCTAGAATCATTTAGTTCGGAAATGATAGAAACAACACATGCTTTATTGAAGATCTTTCGCAACTTCAGATAACGTTTAAAACGTTCGTGGCGCTTTAAAGAAATTAGTTTTCGTCGAACCGGAACTTGAACTGAGCTGGATTTAGGTTCATTGTGTGTACCTGTCAAAGTACAGTGATTAATTGTCGATTGTTCATTCGTATTTGTCGAAAAGCTCTCCATTGCTTCTGTTGCAAGGTATCGGGCTTGGTATTCATCAGCTTGTATTTCTGTTTGACCAGTTGTTCTCGCAGTTGTTGGAAAAGATGACCATAGCGTTTCATATTTCTGGCACAGTACCCGCAAGTCAGCTAGGGTAGCTACATTAGCCACCATTGTAGCACTTTTTAATTTATCTGACATGCCTTCCCTTACGATCTCAATCATCTCCCTCTCTGAAAATGGTTGAGCCAGTCTTCTGTTGAGCTTGCTAACCTCTATGATGTAATCAAATATCATCTCATTTTCATTTTGTCTTCTGTTTAGTAGTGCACTCAGTACAGCCTTATCGTCGTTAAGAGTACCAAACGTTCGCAATAAACTTTCTCGGAGTATGCAGTAGGTCACCACCCGATACTCATAAGTAAGGTTTATATAATGTTTATCCGCGGTTCCACGAAGATACCGGGGAACGATTGACTTTAAATCATCAATGGTCACCTGATCCCTCCGTGCAGCCACTTCAACCAAATGGATGAACTCGTGAGCATCTGCTGATGACCCATCTCCTGAGAATAGAGGAAGCCAATCTGTGCTAAATTGACTCAAGTCCTGATAGTCTTCGTACTCTTCCTGCTGCATTACTGGTTCTGGCACTGCCTGTATCCTAGCCACTTGTTGATATGAAGGTAGACAAGACAAAGATTTAATCTTATTGAGTGATTCATTCAAACTCCTAGTGGCATAATTACGGCCGTACACAATTTCATCACTGTCACCCAATCGGTTGACACGATCTAGATAATGTTTAACACGGTTTAAAAGGCCCTGTAAAATGTGTGGTTCTACTGAGGGTACAAGATCCCTCGCTTTACTGGACAAAAATAAGGCAGCGTCTACAATCGCTTCGCTTTCTTCAGTCATGTTCGCCGTGTGTGACTGAAACATCCTTGTAGCTGGATTACGCGCAGCGTCACTCAATTGTTGTATCCCGTCCTCGCTGTTGTACTGTATGTCCCGGAGGAAGCACTCGACCCACAACTCGCATTCTTCAAGACCGTAGAACGGATGGTCTATCGGCACCTCTGACATTTTCTTTTGTTGTCAGAGTTTATGAAAAGGAGGACAAAAAATATAAAAAAAAGTTGCAACTCAACAAAACCAACAACAAACGACAATGAACGTGACCCCCTAAAATGTTTTTCCGCACAAAAAATATAAAACCAACAACCGTAAAAAAAAATTGTAAAGTGCAATAAAAAATTGTAAATCGACTAGAAATCGTGAACACGCGACCAACAACAGCAGGAAGAAATATACAAATGCTTTGAATAATCAATTCCTTCGACTTTCGTTTTACAGGGAAAAATTTATTGATCTTAAAGATCCTAGGAAAAAGATGATTATTTAAATATCTATTTGCAAAAAATATTGATTTACTTACAATCTAGTTATTTTGTTGCAACTTGTACACCTTGATTTACTTAATGTGTAGGAGAAAATTTAATTATTTATTTTCTTGATGTTCAGCTTATTTAATTCATTTATTCAATATATAAATATATATATTTATTTATGAAATGAGAAAATATTCATTTATTTAATTATTTAATTATTTATTTATTGAATTTTAAAAAAAAATGTATATATATTTATTTATGAAAAAATAGAAAATATTTATTTATCAAAATATGTGTGAGAAAATATTTATTTGTAAAAATATTTATAAATTAAAATATTTATTTATTTATTAATTTATTTAAAAAAGGAGATATTTATTTATTTATTTATTTATAATATATGAAAATATATTTATTTGTTATGAGATATAAAAAAAATATTTATTTATTTATTTGAAAAAATATTTATTTATTTAGAAAAGAGTAAATTATTTATTTATTTATGTATTTATAATTGTAGAGATTTTTCCTGGGCAAAGCCCACACCGATTGACTGTATAATCAAAAAATTTTTAAAAGGAATTGTAACGAAGATTCGAAGTGGAAAATCGAACTCGCGATCTCTTCCCAGAAACGACATGTGAGGTCTAGAACAAAAATAGGCCTAAAAATCCTAAAATCTACATTCTAGTACCCTCCCGCGTGATGAAATGAATTCAGCATTGTTTAAAGATTCAGCCTAAATATCTGTTATCTACAAAAATCATATGCTGAGTTCATTCATCCTTAAAACTAAGAAAAAATATTAAACTAGAAAAGTTAAGAAAAACAATTAAGACTAATATCGTTTGTTGGGAGTAGACCAGTATAGAGTACCAGTCTCCAGATCCGATTTCAGTACAAGACCGAATTTATTATTGAAACGCGATGTTGGATGGATTTGCTAAGTCCATTGAAATTATGAAGGGAGGTTGAGTCGAACGTTGGTTCTTCCCAACAGAGTGGAGATCTGGATGCAGTTTCACTTGTATGGAGGAGTGCTTAGCATTGTAGAAGCGATCCTAGCTGTCCGTAGGACTGACAGGCACCCCTTCTCTTCCGCATAAACACTCGACCAGTGAAGCTGCATTCGGTCTCGGAAGGAAAACTAATTGAAATTTACTATTATAAAAATTTAATCCACTTGGTGATCGCATGCCAAAAGACAGAGGCGATCTTCAACCAACGATACATGTTAAGAAGGTTAAGCCTTCTTGGATTCTTTCTTAGAGATACCCATTTTTTTATTCAGATCAAAACGTTGTAAAAATTTTTTTGTTGCATCATAAAATAAATATATATCGAAATACAATAGTATATATATATATATATATATAAAAAAACAAAAGGTATATAAAAAGGCACCAAAGGCATATAATAATACAACCATAGATATATATCGAACAACAGATGCAACAAAATTATCACAAATTACAATATCCGAATCAAAAAAAAACGTATACTAACGCTATCACAAAAAACCGTATTATTCGAAATATTTAAAAATATCAAATCAAAAATATCAACATATCAAAAATATCAAAACTTTTAAAAAATATCACAAATATCAATAATATCAAAAATGCTCATATGTAAAAACATGCAATAATGAACATTTCTAACATTTTCGATATTGTGTACAACAGGTTATAACGCTATATACCTGTTATACTTGTTTTTGTTTCCGGCGCCATTTGTAAAGCCTGGACCTTACAAATTAAAATAATAGATGCTTAGGCATCTATTTATCCAAGGGTTTTATATTTAAACATTCCAAAAATAATACATGAATAAGCGGACTAAACCATGCGTGGACTCTACCGCGGAAAAATCTCTAATACACAAAACTACTTTAGCAGACCATTAGGTCTAAAACAAAAATTTAAATCAAATTCAAAGAATATAAACAAAAGGACATAAAAATACCTTAATTAATTATGCTGCAGGATGTTTGTGGTTGTTTTGATCGTTGTATGTCGCTTATAGCTAATTCCTTATGCGCTGGTACACTTCAATATTCTTTTGCCTTTCAAAACCTTTTTCTACAGCTTGCACTAGATGATGGTCTTCCATATGCGTTTTTATCCATTTGTTGTTTAAGAATTTTGATACGGTAATCTTAATTTCACCTATTTTAATCTCCATATAGAAGATGCGCAGTACTTTCATCAAATCTTCACATAAACACAAAATTTTGTTTAATCACAATTTTCTTTTTCTTTTTAATCAGATTCAAATATAAATATTTTTTTTTCTTATCTTTTACATATACATACATATCGAAAAATTAATATAATTTACGTTCATGATAAAACTTGATCACATTTTCTTTTTTTTTCAATTTTCATTTTTGTTTCAATTTATGCTATTAACGTTAAAACAAACTAAACTCAGTAAGAAAGACAGTTTCCTTAAAGATGCGCAACCGCATCCTCGAATGACTTCGATATTTAATTTATTCCTGAAAATCACAACCGCGACTGCCAATTTTGAGTTTTATTTTTTATTTTAATTTTATGTTTAAATTTTGCGATTTAAAAATCGTAACCGAACTTTTTAAGTTTTAACATGATTTTGTAGATAAAATCATACTGACCATAATTATCAAAAATGCTTTGTTTAAATAATCTAAACGAAGGGGAGCGAAGGAGATGACCATTCAAAAATTTTGTATATTTCTCTCTGTTTCAAACAAAGGAATTTAATCGGTTTTTTTAGAACGAGATCGTCAACCAATTATAAAAAAAAGAAAGAAGGATCGACAACATATAATTCGTGTTGGTTTTGTTTTCAGTTATTATAGATTATAGAGAAAACGAAATAACAATAACCACGAAATGCAACAATTTATTAACAGTTTATTCAAACAGATGATGATGAGATTGTGTCTGATAGCATCAACAAAAAAATGAAAAATGCAACCACAACTACATGAGTTTTATTTTTTGTTTGATGAAAACAAAGTAGAAGAATGTTTACGAATTTAAGCAATGTTAATTGTGAGACTGATAGTTTTGTTAATAGAAATTGATATTGAATCAACACGACGTGTTGTTGTAGCTACGCGATTAATTAATGGTTTTGATACTGGTTCATTATGTAATGTATTTTTGTTGAACTAAGTTGCTGTTTAATGTAGTTATGGATGTTAAACTTGAAGATTACCAAGTAGTGAGTTCATAAGGGAGAGAAGAAATAGAACAGTGTGGCGACTGAAGAAAATGTATCCTTGACTGTTCGTTGACCGTTAAATCTCACTACCAAGGCATACATTTCCTCCAGTCTACCAATACAGAACCTGAACTCGTTCTGGAGTAGGGTGTAGACTCTCTTATAAATACTACTGGTTAGATAATTCCTCAGATTGCGGCATAACAATATATATATATATATATATATATATTGTTACGTTTTTCCAAACTTCCTTCGAATTGGCCTAACTCACAATTCGATAAACGCAATTCCCAATCTCTGTCTGAGTTCGATCACTGATTAGTAAGCAAACACACCAGGTTTTATTAAGTATTCAACACTTTAACTGTTCCACAACAACAGGAAAACAATACAGCAAACAATATTCCCAACTAGAATATTCTTCCAACAGCTTCGAAACTCCAACGGTTTATTGTAGAAATTTCCAGTAATACAACGTTTAAAATAATACACAAATTATTTCTACTTAATAACACTTGGTGTGTTTGCTTACTAATCAGTGATCGAACTCAGAAAGAGATTGGGAATTGCGTTTATCGAATTGTGAGTTAGGCCAATTCGAAGGAAGTTTGGAAAAACGTAACATTGGTGACAGCGGCGGGATTAGTTAGCTGTTAATAATGGTTTTATTAAGTGAATTGAAGGTTCTTGAGTTAAAGAAAGAACTAGAACAACGTGGGTTGTCAACAAGCGGAAACCAAACTGAATTAATGCTACGGCTTCGACAAGGTATGGAAGCCAATGGAATGGACGTGGAAAGTTACCAGTTTGGAATTGTCACGACAAATAATGATGCAGTAGCAGTTGATGAAGAGAAAAGTTTTGTTGCGGAAACAACATCTTCATTGCCACCTGCAAATTGTGATTTTATGCAGTTAATGGCTATGATGCAACAGATAAATTTGAACTTGAATGAAAAACTGGATGTTGTAAATGCTAATATGGATGCCGTAAATGCCAATACGAATCAAAGCTTGGCTGCTACTAAGGAAGAAATTAGTTATAACATCAATCAACAAATGGCCGCTACAAAGGAAGAAATCAGCTGCAACATCAATCAAGAATTGGCTGCAAATAAAGAAGAAATCAGTTTGAACGTCAAGCAAATAATGGACGAGAAACTTCTCGAAATATCTACTACGTTACGGGAGGAAGTAGGCAGAGTTCATCAAGAAGTGAAAGAGCTAGAGCAGAAAGTACTTGATGAAAACAAAAAGGTACTTGCAAAAGTAGATGATTTCGAGAAACGGTTGCAAGATGTTGAAACAAATAAAGTCACTTCACATGTGGTACAACAAATAGCAAATATTAAACTAAAGCCACCATCGTATGACGGTACCACATCTTTCGGCATCTTCAAGTTCCAGTTCAAGACCGCAGCTGATCAAAATATTTGGGACATAAGGTTACGGCAAAAGGAATTCATACCGATTCTGACAAGATTGCAGCAGTTATGAACTGGCCAAGACCGAAAAACCTACATGAACTACAATCAACCGTTGGAGTTTCTGAAGCTGTTAAAAGAATATTCTAGTCAGGAATATTGTTTGGTGTATTGTTTTCCTGTTGTTGTGGAACAATTAAGGTGTTGAATACTTAATAAAACCTGGTGTTTGTGCTTACTAATCAGTGATCGAACTCAGGAAGAGATTGGGAATTACGTTTATCGAATTGTGAGTTAGGCCGATTCGAAGTAAGGTTGGAAAAACGTAACATTGGTGACATCGGCGGATTAGTTAGCTGTTAATAATGGTTTTATTAAGTGGATTGAAGGTTCTTGAGTTAAAGAAAGAACTAGAACAACGTGGGTTGTCAACAAGCGGAAACAAAACTGAATTAATGCTACGGCTTCGACAAGGTATGGAAGCCAATGGGATGGACGTGGAAAGTTACCAGTTTGGAATTGTCACGACAAATAATGTTGCAGTAGCAGTTGATGAAGAGAAAAGTTTTGTTGCGGAAACAACATCTTCATTGCCACCTGCAAATTGTGATTTTATGCAGTTAATGGCTATGATGCAACAGATAAATTTGAACTTGAATGAAAAGCTGGATGTTGTAAATGCTAATATGGATGCCGTAAATGCCAATACGAATCAAAGCTTGGCTGCTACTAAGGAAGAAATTAGTTATAACATCAATCAACAAATGGCCGCTACAAAGGAAGAAATCAGCTGCAACATCAATCAACAATTGGCTGCAAATAAAGAAGAAATCAGTTTGAACGTCAAGCAAATAATGGACGAGAAACTTCTCGAAACATCTACTACGTTACGGGAGGAAGTAGGCAGAGTTCATCAAGAAGTGAAAGAGCTAGAGCAGAAAGTACTTGATGAAAACAAAAAGGTACTTGCAAAAATAGATGATTTCGAGAAACGGTTGCAAGATGTTGAAACGAATAAAGTCACTTCACATGTGGTACAACAAATAGCAAATATTAAACTAAAGCCACCATCGTATGACGGTACCACATCTTTCGGCATCTTCAAGTTCCAGTTCGAGACCGCAGCTGATCAAAATATTTGGGACATAAGGTTACGGCAAAAGGAATTCATACCGATTCTGACAAGATTGCAGCAGTTATGAACTGGCCAAGACCGAAAAACCTACATGAACTACGAAGCTTCCTTGGATTGTGCACATATTACAGACGGTTTGTGCCAGGATTCGCCAACGTTGCCAAAAGTCTGCATGAGTTAACCAGAAAAGATAAGGCATTTGAATGGAATGAACCTCAAGAACAAGCATTTGTGCAGCTCCGAAAGAGATTATGTACGGCTCCAATTCTGTCCTATCCTATACCAAATGTTCAGTTTATTTTGGATACTGATGCCAGTAATGAAGGTATAGGAGGAGTCTTGTCGCAGAATATAGATGGTCAGGAAAAGGTGATAGCTTATTTCTCGAAAATGCTATCCAAGCCGGAGCGGAATTATTGTGTAACTCGAAAGGAATTATTGGCTATTGTGGAATCCGTCAAACATTTCCATAAATACTTGTATGGTCAGAAATTTCATCTCAGAACTGACCATGGTGCGTTAAGGTGGTTACTCCAGTTCAAAAATCCAGAGGGACAAGTAGCACGTTGGATCGAACGGTTGCAGGCGTACGATTTTGACATTGAACATCGAAAGGGTACTGCACATGGGAACGCTGATGCATTATCGAGACGACCCTGTCAAGTTGAATGCAAGCATTGCAGTCGTCAAGAAAATAAGGAGAACATCATCGATGTACGATTACTACAAGTGCTACCTGACGATGAATGGACTGCTGAAGCCATAAGAAAAGATCAATTAGAAGATCCGGATCTTGCACCCATCATCGAGTTCAAGGAAAAGGGCTGCAAACCAGTATGGGGAGAAATTTCTGATAAAACTCCAACTTTGAAGGCGTACTGGGCGCAATGGGACAGTCTCCAGTTAGAGGATGGATGTTTAAAGAGAGTATGGGAAAGCTCAGATGGCAAGATAAAGCAATCCCTTACAGTGGTACCAAAAGGGAAAATAGAAGCAGTACTGAAGGAGTATCACGAAGGAACGAGTGGAGGTCACCTTGGGATCAATAAGACTCTTGCAAAAATACGACAACGGTTTTACTGGTCAGGGACTCGGCAATCAATTGTGGAGTGGTGTCAAAAATGCGATAAATGTGCGGCGGTGAAAGGACCCGTACGAAGAAGTCATGGAAAAATGAAGCAATACAATGTAGGTGCTCCATTTGAAAGGATCGCAATGGATGTAGCGGGACCATTTCCAACAACTGATAATCAGAATAAATATGTGCTTGTGATCATGGACTACTTCAGTAAGTGGCCGGAAGTGTGTGCGATTCCCAACCAGGAAGCAACCACAATCGCTGAAGCTGTGATAAATAATTGGATTAGCCGCTATGGAGTTCCTATGGAGATCCACACCGATCAGGGACGGAATTTCGAGTCAGCTGTATTCCAGGAAATTTGTCAAATGCTGGGGATTAACAAAACGAGGACGACAGCTTCACACCCACAGTCAGATGGGATGGTTGAGAGATTCAATGCTACTTTGGAGGAATTTCTAGCTAAAGTGGTCAGTAAGAATCAACGTAACTGGGATCAACACATTCCTTTATTTTTGATGGCATACAGATCAGCAGTTCATGACACCACGACCATGACACCAGCTCAAACTATTTTTGGAAGTGATTTAAGACTTCCTGGAGACCTCAAATTTGGAGCGGTACCATCAACATCATTGTCTGCGCAAGAATACGTCAACCGAATCCGGGAGAACCTTGAGGATATTCACAAGCTTGTTCGGCAGAAGATACAACTGACTAGTGATAGAATGAAAGCCCGATATGATATACGATCTAATAATAAAGGTTTTGAAGAAGGACAATTAGTATGGCTACACAACCCACAACGAAAACGAGGGTTATCACCAAAACTGCAAGCTGCATGGGAAGGACCTTACAACATTATAACGAAGTTGAATGACGTAGTTTATAGAATTAAGTAAGGCCATCGAGGCAAAGCGAAAGTAGTACATTTGGAAAGATTGGCCTTATACAAAGGAGAGCTAGATCCTGTTCGGGACGAACAGGCTTAAGTGGAGGGTATTGTTACGATTGCAGAAAAATCTAGACGATTACAGAAAGATTTAAACGATTACGGTTACTTCCAGGAAAATAAAATCAACAAAACACAACAGAAAGTGAATGAAATAGTGTTGTTGTTGTTGTACATGTTCTTAGAATTAAGGTCTATTTGTTTTATGATTTTATAAATCAAATCAACGTAACGTAAAATAATCGAATATTCTAATATTTTCTCAAGGTTTCTAAAAAGTTACCTAGAAATTTCTAGAGATTAAGCAGAAGGTATATAAGGAAATTGTTTCTTGTAGTTTTTAATTAGTTTTATTTTAGACCTGCGACAGTAAAGTGAAATTAAATGTAAAATTAGTTTATTTTAAACCTGCGATTGTGAAGTTAAAATTATAAAAGTGATATTTAAAATTAGTTTTTGTGTAAAGTTATAAGTGTAATAAAGTTATAAGTTTTATTGAGTAGAAATATTTTGTGTATTATTTTCAACGTTGTGAACTGGAAATTTCTACAATCAACCGTTGGAGTTTCTGAAGCTGTTAAAAGAATATTCTAGTCAGGAATATTGTTTGGTGTATTGTTTTCCTGTTGTTGTGGAACAATTAAGGTGTTGAATACTTAATAAAACCTGGTGTTTGTGCTTACTAATCAGTGATCGAACTCAGGAAGAGATTGGGAATTACGTTTATCGAATTGTGAGTTAGGCCGATTCGAAGTAAGGTTGGAAAAACGTAACAATATATATATATATATATATATATATATATATATATATATATATATATATATATATATATATATATATATATATATATATATATATATATATATATATATATATATATATATATATATATATATATATATATATATATATATATATATATATATATATATATATATATATATATATATATATATATATATATGTATATATATATATATATATATATATATATATATATATATACATATATATATATATATATATATATATATATATATATATATATATATATATATATATATATATATATATATATATATATATATATATATATATATATATATATATATATATATATATATATATATATATATATATATATATATATATATATATATGTATATATATATATATATATATATATATATATATATATATATATATATATATATATATATATATATATATATATATATATATATATATATATATATAAATATATATTTCTTATAAAGTTGTTTAAGAAAACTGAAGTTTTATAGTCAATAGATAACAAATTTATTTAGGTATTTTAAATAAAATTTTATTATTTATATATGTATCCAATATTTCGATTGTTGATTACAATCATCCTCAGGGATTCTACAAACATAGAAGAACAACAATATTTTTTATAAATTGTACAAAGCAGTTTATATAAAGCAAAATTAATAAGCAAAATTAACTTACACAAAAAAACAATAAATATTTATTTAAATAACTTGTTTAAAAAATGTTAAAAAACTATGTAAATTAAAATAAAATGTTTTTTCTTTCAACAAAAAGCTTAAGAAAATTTTTTTACAATGAAAAAACAAAACTTTTATAAAACATTGACAGAAAAAATTTAAAAGAAAAGTTGATCTAAAAGTTTATCCTATTATTAGTAGAAAAATTTGTTCAGTTCAAGTATTATCAAAATGCTTCTTCAAAATTGGAAAATATATATCACTAATCTGTCTTAAATCAGTTTTGATATTGATACTTCTTTGATCATGTTTTAAAATTTCTGTTGATTCTAAAAATTCTCTTTTAAATTTGTTTTTTTCAGTTAATAAGACTTCAACAGAATCAAAATTAAAATGGTCACTATCACCTTCCTTAAATTTTTCTAAGCCATGTGAAACGAGAGAAGTTTGTCCATGTTTATCATTAGTGTTTTCCGTATATTTTAATTGTTTTAAATTCATTGTTTTATTTTTAATTTGTTTTTTAATAATAGGATTTTGACAATTTTCAATTATAATATTATGGTAGTCCTTCATATGTTGTTTGATCCTCACTACTAATTTTTTACTAGTTTGGCCAATGTAGCAATTATTACAAGGTGGATTACAATTTATTTTATATACAACATCTAATTTATCCCAAATATCTAGAAAATCTTTTGTTTTTGAGTAAACTTTTTTTAATTTATTAATTGGTTCTAAAGCAATATTAATATTGTAATTTTTGGCAATAGATTTAATTTTTTCTGATAAATGGGGAACATATTTTAATCCATAATATAATTGTGATGTTGAATTTTGAAAGTTTGGTTCAGAAGTTTCTTCTATTAAAATTTCCTTTTTATATAATGCCAATTTAATTGCATTATTAATAACACTAGAAGGATAATTATTATTCTCTAATATATTTGTAACTTTTTTAATATTTTTATAATGATGTTGTTTATCACTAAGTCTTAAAACTCTTTTGAAAAAATTTACTGCTACATTTTTTTTCATAGAAAACGGATGGTTAGATTTAAAGTTTAAAACTCTTTGACTTGATGTTGGTTTGTAATACCAATTGGTAATGACTTTTTGATTTACTCTTGTTAAAAGTAAGTCTAGAAAAGGTACCGAGTTGTTATTTTCAATTTCTGTGGTAAATTGTATTCTGGGATGAAAGTTATTTATTTGACGTAAAGTTTGTTCAATTAATTCAACCGGAATGTCTGTAATTATATCATCCACATATTTGTAAATAAAAGTGGGACTATACATTAAATTTGTAGTTTAAAACAACTCTTCTAATACTATATCCGAAAGAATTGGAGACAAAGGATTACCCATGGCTAATCTTTTTTTACTCAAAAACAAAAGATTTTCTAGATATTTGGGATAAATCAGATGTTGTATATAAAATAAATTGTAATCCACCTTGTAATAATTGCTACATTGGCCAAACTAGTAAAAAATTAGTAGTGAGGATCAAACAACATATGAAGGACTACCATAATATTATAATTGAAAATTGTCAAAATCCTAATATTAAAAAACAAATTAAAAATAAAACAATGAATTTAAAACAATTAAAATATACGGAAAACACTAATGATAAACATGGACAAACTTCTCTCGTTTCACATGGCTTAGAAAAATTTAAGGAAGGTGATAGTGACCATTATAATTTTGATTCTGTTGAAGTCTTATTAACTGAAAAAAACAAATTTAAAAGAGAATTTTTAGAATCAACAGAAATTTTAAAACATGATCAAAGAAGTATCAATATCAAAACTGATTTAAGACAGATTAGTGATATATATTTTCCAATTTTGAAGAAGCATTTTGATAATACTTGAACTGAACAAATTTTTCTACTAATAATAGGATAAACTTTTAGATCAACTTTTCTTTTAAATTTTTTCTGTCAATGTTTTGTAAAAGTTTTGTTTTTTCATTGTAAAAAAATTTTCTTAAGCTTTTTGTTGAAAGAAAAAACATTTTATTTTAATTTACATAGTTTTTTAACATTTTTTAAACAAGTTATTTAAATAAATATTTATTGTTTTTTTGTGTAAGTTAATTTTGCTTATTAATTTTGCTTTATATAAACTGCTTTGTACAATTTATAAAAAATATTGTTGTTCTTCTATGTTTGTAGAATCCCTGAGGATGATTGTAATCAACAATCGAAATATTGGATACATATATAAATAATAAAATTTTATTTAAAATACCTAAATAAATTTGTTATCTATTGACTATAAAACTTCAGTTTTCTTAAACAACTTTATAAGAAATATATATATATATATATATATATATATATATATATATATATATATTATATATATATATATATATATATATATATATATATATATATATATATTATATATATATATATATATATATATATATATACATATATATATATATATATATATGTATATATATATATATATACATATATATATACATATATATATATATATATATATATATAATATATATATATATATATATATATATATATGACTTCTCTCTTGTGTGTTTTGGGGGAAACACGTATTGAGAACTTTAATTTATTATTCTATTCAAAATTTACAAAATCAATAAATAAATTAACATAATTATAATCAAATAGTGCCTAGTGATTCAGTTTTGTTTTTTCTAAAATGCAAAAGTTGTATGAGTATCTATATTGAAAACTATAAAAGAAAAATTTTATTATTTCAACTGTATCTATATTGAAAACTAAAAAAGAAACAGTATCTATTTCGGGACTGTTAAATCAAAAGCATATATTATCTTGAATAACGCAACATAAAAGAAAAATTTATCCAAAACCAGTTTTCTTCAGCAAAAGTTGTATCTATATTGAGAACTATTTATTTCGTACCTGTTAAATCTAAAGCATATTTTATTTTGATTGACCAACATAAAAGATCAACCAATAAATAAATTAACATAATTATAATCAAATAGTGCCTAGTGATTCAGTTTTGTTTTTCCTAATGCAAAAGTTGCATCTATATTGAAAACTATAAAAAAAAACATTATTTTATTCCATGTCAGTTAAATCAAAGCAATATTTGTGTGATTGATAAATCAAAAGCATAAAATCAATAAATAAACTAACAAAATTAAAATCAAGTTGTGCCTAGTAAATCAGTTTTTGTTTTTCTAAAATGCATAAGTTGTTTCTATTAAATCAAGAGCATATTTTATCCTGAATAACGCAACATAAAAGAAAAATTTATTCAAAACCAGTTTTCTTCAGTAAAAGTTGTATCTATATTGGAAACTATTTATTTGTGCCTTTGCTGGTTTGTGTTTAATTAAAATGTCATCAAATTGTGCAGTTTGCAAAAATAAAATTGATAGGCTGGATCAAAAAGCAGCCTGTGGTATTTGCAAAAATTATTTTCATGCGAGTTGTGTTAATTTAACAAGTGTTGAATTGGATTATATAGCTAAATCAAGGAAAAAATATAATTGTATCCGTTGTCTAAATAATGCACGCAATGTCAATTTTGTGAGTGAAAATGATAGCAGTTCTCCTATAATCTCCCGTATAGAGGGTCCTCAACTGGAAGATGTTATACAAATGATTAATGATCTAAACCATACATTAAAACAAAATTATGAGGGCCTAATGACTCGCATAGACTCTCTGTATACCAAATTCAAAATAATCGATGACTTAGTTGTGGAAAATAAAAAACTGAAGGAAGATATGTGCGAACTTCATGATCGATATAACGACCTTCATGTACGTTGTGATGATAATCAACAAGAAAATTTACAAAATGTAGTCGAAATTAGTGGCATTCCAGTGAGCTCGGAAATTAACCTCACAAAAGTTGCACAACAAGCTTTTTCATCAGCGTTAAAAATTGATGTGCCAGATTCAGCTATTGATTTTTGTGTTAAGAGAATAATTAAGCCAAAACACTCTTATGCACCTTATCCTGAGCAAAAAACTCAAACTTTAAATACAGAAAGTGACTTGTCATCCCAAGCATTGTCAACCGCAGGAAGTTCAACTTCAAATACAGGAAATCAATCATCTCCTTTTATGATACTGAGTGTTAAATTTAGCAACAGATCGATGAAAAACATATCATGCAAGCGGTATATTGTAGAAATAAATCCAAAAAGTCAATTTTCGCTAACGAATGTGGATTCAGTTCGAGGAATAGAGTATATATTAACGAAAGTTTGTGTTATCAACGACGTAAACTCCTAGCTGCAGCAAAAATTGCGAAGAAAGAAAAACATTATAAATACCTCTGGACCCGGAATGGACAAATAATGATGCGCAAGCAAGATGGAAGTGTGATGAAAGTAATAAAGTCAATGAAAGACCTTGAAAATTTAAGTATAATTTGATTGTTCTGTTATTTTAATTTTATTTTTTATAAATTTTTTCTGATTTTAGATGAATAATAGGTTATTAAATTTTCAAGGTCTAAATAATATTAATAATTTTTCATCAAATTTTTTAGATTTCGGGTCACAAAATTCTCATTCTAATGAAACAGTTTCTAAATTCTTTCTCATTCATCAAAACATTGGGAGCTTACGCTCAAAGGC
>CAVNZG010000939.1:0-34028 GCA_963693315.1 Diogma glabrata
TATTCTTTTTTATTATATTTTTAAATTAAAATTGATGTCACGAATTTTAATTTGATGATTATATAAAATCAACTAAGAACTAATATCACGTTTGGTTTTGTTATTGTTGTAGCAAGTACATAGTTAACATTAAACGAAGACGGATAACGGCAGTTTTACGCTTGTATTCAAAATTAAAAAAAAATTCTGTTATTTTAATTTAATTTAAGTGTTTAAAACGTTTTTTTTTATTTAAATGCAGTATTAATTAGAATTTATTTTAATTACTGTTTGTTAACCCAATGCAAACATTAATTTACTGTTTGAATAAGTTTAGGAAAAAAATTAAATAAACTCGAAAGAGTGGTCACCTTTTCATAAAAAAAAATTATCAATAAAGCAGACGTTTCACAAGCCTCAATCTAACCTCACAAGCTTCAATCGTGGTCATTTTTGGATAAGCAACTTTTCTACACCTCTGTGGAGCTATCCCTAGTTTTTCGTCTACGTCTCTGATATTGGTCCTTAAACCTCGAATTCAGACGGTTTGATTGTACTTTGCCATTGTGGTAGAAAGAAAACTTAATTAGATCTGTAGTAGGACAAGCAACAGTATAATCATACTGCAATAGCAACTTTTGAAAAAAACTGGCTTTTCGTCTCTGTAATCAGATCAAAATTAGGTTATATAATAAAGCTAACAATGGTTCTTTGACCCCAAGTCCAGGGCTAATAGTCTCGCTTTAATTAGAGTAACAAAAACCGTTACGCAGGAGGGATCGATTTTGATCGATTATGATCAATGTTGATCTACGGGTCTGACTACCCTGCGTACTCCAGTCCCTGCCATTGACATATGAGTTAGCGTGAGATATCACATACCACTGGCAATGGCAGGAGATGTCATTAGCCAAGATGATATCTTAGGGTGCTGGCGGACGAACTTTAATTAGTCAACGGCAGCACTTCCAGTCTTAGCTGGGCAGCGTTCCGTAGCGGTACCGCTCATTAGCTCTTCCGAGGAATCGAACCAACACGTAGTTATGTGTGGGCTTTGTGCCTCGATTGAAGTGGTGGGCGGTGCGTCTGGGGTGCGCTGCATCAGCTGGATTATTGGCATTTAGTTTTGTTTTGTTTTCTGCAAATTTCTCACAATTTGTTTTTCACTTATTATTTTGTTATTATTTCTTCATCTTATCATGAAATATTGGCATATGTCATATTTTGTAGTATGATAGGATTTTTTACTTAGTTATGCATTTTAAAATAAAACACAAAAAAATAAAATAAACATTTTGATATATATATGGCAGTACAACCGAAAAAAAATAAGTCTGCAAGTGGTAAAGCAAATTTGCGCAATCCACCCGCCCATAAAGCGGCATGTCCACGGAATTTGCAGGGACAAAACATATATGAATCAATAAAAAATTTTAAAATACATGTTCAAAACATCTGCGGATTGAACGCTAACCATGACCACGTGCAACATCATCTTGAGCACGACAAACCGAACATTCTATTCCTTACAGAAACACAAGTTTCTGAAAATTTTCTCTTTATAGAATCGCTTAATTCCAAATATAGGCTCGAATCAGCTTTCAAACTCCATCAGGGCGTATGCGCATTCATTCATGAGAGTGTTGCGTACACGCGCTTTCCAAATTTTGAACTACACGGTGACGGCTTCAATACAATGGTTTTAAAGATCTGTCTTCCAGAAATGACTTTTTTTACAATAGCTTTATACCGGTCCCCCAACAAACGTAACCCAAGCTTTTTTAATATACTGACAAAAATTATGGACGAGATTAGAGTAAAGTCCCCTAATTGTGAAGTTATCGTTACCGGTGACTTCAACGTCCACAACAAATCATGGTTGGAATTCTCCAAATCGACCGACGATGTTGACAATAGTGGAAAACTGGCAGAAATTTTTGCCTCGTCTCAGGGCCTATTCCAAATTGTTAAAAGCCCGACTTTCACTCCCCGTAATGGCGGTGATAATAGTTTTCTACTAGATCTCTATCTTACCACAATGCCAGATATTACGAGTGTCGATGTTGCGAAAGGTAGTATTGGAAATTCTGATCATTATTTAATCTCATCAGTTATCAAAACTGATTTACTTAAAACTACAGCTCCCAAACCCCGTAAAATATTTCACTACTCAAAAATGGATAAGAGTGGTCTTCAAAATTTTTTCCATGGTTTCCCTTTGGACCGTCATTGTTTTTACACTGACAATGTAAATGTTTCTGCTCAAAACTTTACAGAAACCATCCAATTTGCTATAAATAAATTTGTCCCTTTCTCCATAGTAAAACCCAAACAAAAATACTTGTATTCGAAAGCTGCCAAAACGGCACTTAGAAACAAACGTAGATCATTTAATATTTGGATTCATAACAAAACTCCCACTAATCGATCCCAATATCTAAAGGCCAACAAAATATCTAATCAGATTATCTCAAACGAAAAGTCCGAAATTGACAGAGCGAAAGCCTCAAAACTTACGTCTATGTCTGTTTCTGACAAGAGTTTCTACAGTGCCATTAATTCTTTAAATTCTGGTACAAAATTTTCTATTCCCCCTATTATTGATGGTGATTTAATCGTCAATGATCCCGCAAGAAAAGCTAACTTGTTCGCTGAACGCTTTGCTCTGAACTCCACTGTTTTGGAAACTCCTAAAGAAATACCCCAAATCCAGTCTTCAGGAGTTAATATGAATGAACTTCACTTCAAACCCAAAATAGTCGCTAAACTTTTAAAGGGGTTAAACATCAACAAAGCATCAGGAATGGACAATATTCCACCCATTATTTTAAAAACCTTTTCCAAAGAACTTGCACCAACTTTAACTAAAATATTCTACCAATCCTACAAATCTGGTATATTTCCCTCGTGCTGGAAGTTGGCAAATGTCCAGCCCGTCCCCAAAAAGGGACCAAAATCCGATATCTCAAATTATAGGCCAATAGCTTTACTATCGGTCCTATCCAAAGTCTATGAGCATTATATTAATACACATATTTCAAAATTTCTGGAAGAAAATCATTTAATATCCGACAGCCAATACGGTTTTCGAAACAAAAGATCAACTACCGATCTATTAAACTATGTAGCGCATTGTTGGAACAGCATACTTGATAAAGGTGGTGAAACATACGTTATCGCTTTAGACATCTCCAAGGCATTCGATCGAGTCTGGCATGCCAACTTAATCAACAAGCTCGTTGCGTACGGTTTTCATCCCAATGTTGTGAAGCTGATTCAAAATTTTCTGTCCGGCCGATACATTTCGGTAACCTTAGACGGATATTCTTCTGAGTCTAAACTAATTAACGCTGGTGTACCCCAAGGCTCAGTATTGTCCCCAACCCTATTTTTGATTTATATCAACGAATTGTTGAAAATCACCAGCAACCCAATAAATAGTTTTGCAGATGATAGTACTCTGCACAAGTCGTTCGAGCCCCTTCCTTCAAAAGGTAAAATGCACGAACGAATTAATCCTGCCCGGAGAGACGCTGCCATAAACGTGAACAAAGACCTGAATAAAGTCGCCGACTGGGGTGACCAAAACCTTGTCAATTTCAACTCCACCAAAACACAGCTGTTGATTGTTTCCAGATTAAAGACCGAGTTCCCCAAAGATATTTTATTTAGTATGTGTGATGAACCAATAGGTGAATGTAAAAACATTCGTTTATTGGGTGTCACAGTTTCAAATGACCTACTCTGGAACGATCATGTAATGGCGATGGCAAAAAGCGCGTCTAAAAAACTCGGCCTCCTAAATAGATGCAAACAATTTTTCACTCCATACCAATTGCTCCATGTTTATAAGTCCTATATTCGTCCCTGTATGGAGTACTGCTGTCAAGTTTGGGGTGCTGCCTCTGTTTCCATCTTGGCCCTCTTGGACTCTGTTCAAAAGCGAGCTATACGAATTGTAGGTGATCGAACTTTGACATCACAACTTGATTCCCTACAACATCGTCGCACTGTTGCTGACCTCGTTGTTTTTTACAAATATCGTCATCAGCAGTGCTCAGATGAAATCAGCGGCATCATGCCTCAAACTTATTCTTACCCCCGTTCCACTCGGCAATCGGCTGCCGCAACCAGTGAAACGGTAAAGATCCCGCGCTGTCATACTGGCAGATCGCAGAGAGACTTCTTTGTCCGAACTGCGTACAAATGGAATAGTTTGCCGGAACACTTAGTCTCAGGTGGCTTCAACCCACAGATGTTTAAAAAAAGCGTTAATCTACACCTCAGAACGCCAGTTGTTGTGGGACCCAGGTCTAGACCTAGGTCTTAAAAGGTATTTATGTGTTGTTGTGACACATATTCTAAACCCTATTACACAACACATTTTATTAAAAAAAAAAAAAAAAAAAAAAAATTTAATAATCTCAACGAGAGTTTCCAAGGCGCTTGTTACAACGCTTCTTATGCGACGATGATCATTGCTATCTGTAATAAATTTCAGCAAATTTTTAATTGATCGATAAGGCAGTTTTTTAAAGTAATTGTTACTATCTTTTCCCTTTTCGAAATTATTATCATTTCGATATTAACAAGAAAATTAAAAATCATATAATAGTGGTTTTCCGATAAATATTTTTCATAATTTTATACTCGTTAAATAAAATAAGGAAAAACAAAAACTACTGTTTGAGTATGTATTTCTCTTTCAATATGAGTTGACATCTTCATCACAAAAAAACTGATTTACACAGAGTTTAAGGCTGTGGACATATTTTAAATTTATTTAAATTTATCGATAATGTAGCTTTTTAAGGTTATTGCTATTGTCTTTTAGCACAGTGTGGCGTCAATACAAAGTAAAATTTGAAATTCATTCAGGGAATTTTTACAAAATTTACAATATTTTTTCAGTTTTTTATAAGAAATGTTTAGTGGCTTTTCTCTTTTTTTATACTTTTTGTGGTTGTTTTCGTTTTCTAATTTCTGTTGGGGTTATATTGCACCATTTGTTTTAAATTTTTTTTAAGAAGAAATGAATATCTTTTTTTTCAATATTTTTGTTTGTTTTGGAATGGAATTAAATTTGTTTCAATAAAATATTGAATCGTAGTTTTTGTTTTAAATTTTTTTGATTTTCAATTAGTCACAAAATTTGTGAAATAAAAAAAAGTTAGAATTTCGAAAGTTTTATAGCACATTTTTTTTTATAGGAATAATTTATACATTAAATAGTAAAGTTGGTAAATGATATTTATACTAAGGTTATTGATTAAAAGATTAATATCCCCTAGTTTTATATAAATAACCCCTCGGGATAGCCCCTAGTTATATATAAATGAAGAAAAGGACTCATCTAGCACAACTTCCACTAAAGAATGAAACACTTTGACGGAACATGCCAATATTTGAACCAATTCTTCAGAAGTTAATATGAAACAATAACATTTCAAACCCAAAATTGTCGAAAAACTTTTAAGGGGGTTAAACAACAACAAAGCTTCTGGTCTGGACAACATTCTTCCTGTTATTCTAAAAACATTTTCAAAAGAACTTGCACCAAATCTCACCAAAATATTCTAAAAATCCTATAAATCTGCTATTTTTCTATCCTGCTGAAAGTAAGCCAATGTCCAGCCTGTTCCAAAAAAAGGAAAGAAATGTGATATTTCAAACTATAGACCAATAGCCTTACTCCCAGCCATGTCTAAAATGTACGAGCACTATATTAATTCACACATATCCAAATTTTTGGAAGACAAGAATTTGATATCATGACAGCCAATAAAATTTTAGAAACAAAAGATCAACAACCGATCTATGTGGCACATCTTTAGAATAGCATACTTGAGAAAGGTGGTGAAACGTTCGTGATCGCATTAGACATCTCAAAATCATTTGATTTAATCTGGCATACTGACTTGATCAACAAGCCTGTTGCGTATGGTTTTCATCCCGCAGTCGTGAAGTAGATTCAAAATTTTTTATCTAACCGAAACATCTTGGTATCTATAGATGGTTTTTCTTCTGAGTCCAAATTAATAACGGCTGGTGTACCCCAAGGTTCAGTTTTATCTCCCACTTTATTCCTAATTTATATCAACGAGCTGTTGCAAATCACCAGTAACCCAATAAATAGTTTTGCAGATGATAGTACACTGCACAAATCATTCATCCCCCTATCTTCAAAGGGTAAAATGCATGAAGGAATAAATACCTCCCGGAGAGATGCAGCCATAAATGTAAAGGAGGACCTAAAAATTGTCGCCGATTGGGGTGACAAAAATTTGGTCAATTTTAATTCCACAAAACACAGCTATTGATTGTTTCCAGATCAAAGACCGAGTTTCCCAACGATATTTCAATTAATATGTGTGACGACCAAATAGACGAATGTAAAAGCATTCGTTTATTGGCAGTCACAATATCCAATGACTTACTCTGGAACGATCATATAATGGCCATGGCAAAGAGCGTGTCAAGAAAACTCGGCCTCCTCAATAGTGTAATGGAGAGCTGATTCGGTGAGTAAACCACGAAGGGACACAGCAGGCCGCGTACCTAGCAAGATTGTTGTATTGCCCCAAACTAGCTGCAGTCTGTGGGGACTAGAATAGATTACCTGCTATTCCATCACAAATGTCAGAATTTTATGCGTAATTTAAACAATTTGATCAAGAATAAAGAAATAAGTGAAATGATTAGACTCTGGCGACCCTTTTATGTGAAAGAACCATGATCACCATGCTACAACCCCGTTATTTTAACACACACTCACACGCTCTCGCACTTCATACTTTCACGCACGCACACACACACACACACATACACACACATATGCCTCATTCTCGCCCACACCCGTACACGTACATCCCAACATTTACTTATTCGATTAAGTCGCGAATAAAGCAGCGATGATTGAAGTCGACTACAGCTTGATCCCATCAGTTCATTATTTTCAGGTAGGTATCAATCACCTTAACAACATTCAGTTTAAACCAAACAGCAAAACCGTTTATAAAATCGTCCACAAAAATTCAAAAAGGAACATAACTCCCCCCTTTTTTTATGGTTTCATCAACAAATTTAAATCACGTAATGTTCTTTTCTTTTTGTTTTGACAGTTAAGTGGATGTCCGAAGACTACATTTATAAGAACTTAACACATATATATTTTTTTTTTCTTTATATATCTAAAAAAATTAGGTTTGAGAAAACTAATAATAATCTTACTCATGAATATCACTAAACTTTACTACTTAAAATTAAGTCACATTAAACAATGTAACTTTTTTTTTTTTAAATATTGACAGATACTACACTTAAGAAAACCACAGATAAATTTCTTTTATAATTATGCTAGATTTTTGTTTTTAAGTTTAGTAGCAACCGGACTTGATAGTCTTTGCGTAACCAAAATTAAATTATAATGATTGGATCGCGAGTTCAATCAAATTGCTACTATCGCACCAACTTTTGTTGTTCAATAGTAAACGAAATTCTGTGGCAAAAACAACACCTTGTGTTACACAATTTAACTTAATTTTTCTAAATTTATAGACAAAAAGTTTCCCATAGTAAAACTAATAATTTCTTTGGCATTTTGTTTAGTTTTAGTGGCAACCATATTTGATGGCCTGTGCGAACAAAAAAATCAATCAAAAAACAATTTGACATCGATTAGAAATCATTTGGCTACTCCCACATAAACTTTTGTTAGTTAACATTATATCCAATTGTTTGCAAAAGAAAACCACTTCACGTTACGCAAATTAATTTAAGTTCACTAACTTATACACATCTATGAACTATAAAGTTCTTTTGCACTATATGTTTTTTTTGTATTATTATTTATTTTAGATTCAACCAGTTTTGGTTTCTTCGTATTAGAATGAAGGAGGGTACTTACAGTGAATTTTCACGGTGTTAGAGCGTCGCTAAAATGGCTGACTTAAACTCGCAGTTTCAAGTGGTGGATATTCAACCAAAACTTGTAACCCACACAAGGCACGTCAATCTAATTGTCACTCGGAACATCACCTGGTGGTTTGGTGATCATTTTCCTCTTTTTCTTTAGTTTTTTGCGGTGACTCAACTATATTTTTCCTTTCATTTTTACAATCAACCGGATGAAAGATAAAATGACAGCACCAAAAAAAAAATGTCCACGTCAAAAATCAGTGATCCGATATGAAAATGAAATAAGCGATTAAGAGGGCTTCTCTATCTTAAACCACGTATTTATAGCTAAAATCACGCCGTTTGCAAACAATAACAGATCGATAAACACGATAAGTTTTTTTTTTTTGAGTAGTTACTTTTGTTCATTATTTGTACCCACTAAAGAGTATGCTCAACCAACTCATAGAAAAATTAGAAAAGATTTATGAAAAACAATTGATTATGAAATGAATGTAAGAAAATTCTATTTTTTGTTTTAAGAAAAGGGAGCAACAACAACTTCCAATGTTCATGGCATTACAGCAAACGAGAAGCAATCCATTGCTTGAATTTTTCTTGTCTTTATGGGAAACATGGTGATGCCAACTTAAGGATATTGCACAACTGTTTTATAACAAATTTAAACGGAAATTATTGTAATAGACGACCTCGAATTGACTATAAGAAATCATGTTTGACAAGAGCGAAAACAGCTTCGAATGTTCTTGTCAACGTAAATCCAATGCGCGCAGGAAAATAGTGCGGCTCCAAATCACGAGAACTGAATAACAGCTTCATTACAATAGATGTAAAAAATATTTTACCTCGCATCAATTACTCCACAATTATAAGTCCTATATTCGTCCCTCTATGGAGTATTGTTGTCGAGTTTGGGGCGCTGCATCTGTTACTATCCTGGCTCTTTTGGACTCTGTTCAAAAGCGAGCTATACGAATGGTTTGTGATCGAAATATAACAATAGATCTTGATACCCTACAACATCGTCGCTTTGTTGCTGACCAGCAGTGCTCGGAAGAAATCAGGTCCATAATGCCTCAGACATATATTTTTCACCGTTTGACTCGTCAATCGGTTTGTGCGGGCGGTCGAACTGTCGAGATTACTCACTGTCATAGTAATAGAATGCAAGTAATAGATTGCCCGAATCAATAGTCTCGAGTGCCTTTAATCCACAAAGATTTAAAAAAAGCGTCCACATATACCTCAAGATGCATGTTGTTGTGGAACCTATGTCCTAAAAGGTATCTATGTGTTGTTGTTGTGACACATTTTATAATTCCTACTACACAACACTTTTTATTAAAAAACAGAATTGTATTTTACTATCTGCATTAGTCACCGTTTTTTATCTATTCGGTTTTGAAACTTTTTACTTACTTTTTATTTTTTTCATATCTTTTGCATTAACTTTTACCTTTTTGGGTCGTCTCAGTCCAACCGATCCCTTCGGACACTGCTTCAGTTTTGTGAATGAACTCGTAGGCATCAGGTGATGACCCATCTCCGAAAAATAGAGGCAGTCACTTTGAGTGCAAAGATCATTGACTTGCAACGCTGGTCCAAACTGCGCTTGTTTGAAATCATTTACAATCGGATCATACCGAGGTTGACTCTTAATGGTTGGTTGACGCTTGGTAATGTCATTAATTAAATCTCCAATTTTTCGCAGGTGTACAGAAGGTGATCTCTCTATTGGTTTCTGATAAGATTCCAGAAACTTCAAAACTGGTTGATCCCTTCTTCGTTGACACCTCCTGCAGGTCGCAGAAGCAAATAATAATCCTTTCATATGCTTTTGCCAGATACGTGGTAGCAGGAATCGGTCCAGATGCTAGAACAAATGATGTTGCGGTGACGAGGAATTTTTCTTCTAAAGAAATTTTTATCTATGTTATTATATTTCGTTCAAGTTTATAGATTTTGAGGAGCTACCAGCTCCGCTTATTTTCAAAAATATACCAAAAATAATATCAAAATTTTTTAATTTAATTGTTTGTAAAATTAGCATACGCATAAACATATTAAAATGCACAAAATATTTCAACAACTACTGACTCGTACTGGCAATTTCCCTTTCATTTTTAACAATTTTATTCTGATCACATTTTGATGGATTATCTGTTGAATGTTTATGATTTTGTACGTATATATTTTACTTTACATCTGAAGTGCTTCAAACAAATTGATCATTTAACAATTATAAATTGTATCAAACGAAAAGAAAAAGTATTTATATTCTTGAATTATCTATTTTTATATAAATGCAATCTCAATCAATCGGATTGGAATTAAATTCAAGGTTTCCAATGACATTTGAAAACGGAGATTGTTTGTGAGACTGTGATTGATTGGTTATGAAAGTATAGAAAAGAAACTATAACATTTTGTTGTTTTTTTTTTAAATTTGATACATTTAAAATCACGTTTTTAAATTATGGTAAACAATGAAAAACGTGGCGCTCAAATTACGCAAAACGTCTTTGTCGAACTTGAACTAAAACAAATAAAATGTTTCGTAGCTCATCAAAACTTATCTTAATATTTTAAGCTCTAATAGATCATGGATACTTTTCAAAAGGTTTCTGAAAAATTAACTTGTGAGGTGTCAGGCCTTTGATTTGTGAGAACAGTTGAACAAAGAATAATTTTTGGCTAAGCAATCGAATCCTGCCATATTGTTGTTGATGACTGTTAGTGAGTATACATTTTCCAGGACAATTGAACACAAAAATGATTTTCGTCCATGAAAAATATAGTCTTTCATATGAATATCATGCAAATAATGATCAAACTGATGTCACAGTGCACAAAAGCTTATAAATTTTTCCAAGGTCTTATCCTCTATAAATAATGAACATGATACCATCGTTTGATTTAATATATGTCTGCGATTTACATTCAATAAATTACCATATCATCATCCTTAATACAAAATCTTTGTCCTTCAAAGATGAATTCATTCAAATTTAACATAAAATTAATTTAGTTTATGTCAAAATAAAATTCTATGAGTGACGGTATAAATAATAGCACAAAGGTGACTTTTGATGAGTGTTTTTGAAGCACAGAATAAACAAAAAACTGTTATGATTCATGAATGAATTTTGTGTTTTCCTTTATATTTTTTGTACAAAGAAAAAGTAAATTGCATTTCTGTTAATAAATAATATTTCTTTGAACCTACAAATGCAACACATAGTTGCTTTTATTATATATATTTATATTTTGATTTCTCAGTAAAAAGTCAATAGACTTTTAAATTTATTTAAATTTTTCTTTTCTTTTTGATATTTTTACCAATTGAATTTTGCATAAAGCATATAAATTATTTTGTGTTTGTTTTGTGGTTTTAATGTGGTTATATTATGTTTGTCGCAATACAAAAATTAAATCAGAGATTATGGAATTATAAACTGCATATTAATGCCATTGAATATCAATGCCCATCCAATCCTTTCTCAATCCAGTGCATCCCATATTTAACTAATATTATACTATACTAGCCCATATCACCCTAACATAATAGCTTATGAACTACCAACACCAATACTTAACATCTAAATTGGCTCTGTAATTCTAATCCAATAAATCCATATTGGATTTGACCGGATTCTAACCGTCGACCCTAACGATGTATAGGCTAGTGTTTTAACACACTTTGCTATACATCGCCTAATCACCTGTTGATATTGTAAAAGCAGTAGCCTTTGATTCAGGTAAAACTTTGCATAATAAGATTGTACACTGGTTAAACAAGATTTGTTTCGCGCGACACGTACGGGTGGAATGAAGTTTTTGTCATACATTATTCGTCTTTGCGACTGTTAGTCCAGTCAATGAACATAAAATACGGCAAAACTGTATAATTTTTACAAGCAAAACCGATTTTGACAAACATCGTTCCCTCTACTTCAAAGTTGACCAAGTCAACCAACATTATCAATAATATCATAGTATTTCAGCTGAGAAACGATAGTTATACTATAGGTAAAATTTTTCAAACTATTTATTTCTAAAATGGATATTACTCTTGTGAATTTAACCGAACGACATAGATCGGAAAATCCATGGTTGCAGTACTGGCCCAATAACAATATCCAATTAATGCTAAACATTAAGGGGCCATTGATAGACCATATAAAGTAAAGTGTACTGCCTATTTTCTATAAACCGTAGATCGGTCGATTTATGGTTCCAGTAATGGCCCAATAAAAATAGCCAAGTACTGTTAAGGCCAATGCTTGGCCATTTAAAGGTAACTGTACACTGGCTCTTTTATGTAAACCATAGATCGGCCGATGAATGGTTCTAGTACCGGCTCAATAACAATAGCCATGTACTGTTAACCATTAATGGGCCAGTGCTTCGTATTTCAAAGCCTGGCAAGCTTTGCTTGGGTTTTTAACGTATAACACTACAGTGGATAAAATAATAGCCAAAATGTTTTCCTTTTCCGATAATCAGAAATATTTCAATTTAGAGGCAAAAAAATATAGAAATGAACTTTTTAATGTATTTGTTTGTAATATTATTATTGTTTCATTAAATTATGATTTTTATAGGAAAAATATTTATTAATAATAGTCTCATGCTTATACTAGTGTTAAAATGTTGAAAATTAATCACAATCTTCGGTCGTTGGAATCTCCAATTCTTATTCTCAATAAAAACCTGTTTTTCAATGAGTAATGCACAGAATATGTTGCAATATTTAGTACAGATGTTAAAATATAAAATTTTCAATATATTAGATTCACATTTAGTAAAACATAATAATTTGATGTAAAAACACATGTGAATTTTTCATATACTAAGCTTTAAAAAATCGTATAAACAAATCCATAAGGAATTTCTCACTTTTTATTTTTTAGTTCCATAGCTGCATGTGTTGACTTTAAAATTTGTGAAAAACAAAAAAAATTGACTATTTTTGAGATATGAGCTTTGAGGTAAACCAAGGACAAACGCACCGCCTAGCGGAAAAGAGAAAAATTGTTAATTTCCAACTTACACATTTCGATTGTTCAAGCATTTTTCTCTTTATATGCAAAAATAAACGTAAATCGCATGAAATTTGTGGCATCTATTAACAAAAAATTGACACCATTACCAAAAATACGTGAAAAAGCCTCAAAAATTAAACCGCGCATAGCTCCGATTCAGAGTACTCAAAAAATAAAACCAGAAATAGTTTTTTTTCTTTCGTCAATACCAACAATATATCAAAATTTTAGATTTCTTAAAAATAGTCGATTTTTTTCGATGCACGTTTTCAAAATAATAGCCCTATAGTATAAAATATTTAGACAAAATTTCGAGCAATGGTTTACGGCTATTAATGCCGGTTAGTACTTAACACAAGTATACATCACATGTTAAGAAACCGGCAAATTCAAAAGAGTTAATCGGTCATCGAGGTATTTTATGATCCTCAAAAAGTTACACTTACTGTCTGTAAATAAACGACGGAAACTTAGTTTGATATTTTGTGTGGGGTGTTCAACAACCTTAATTCATTGCAATTACACTATTAAAGAGTTCTGACAACACCAGTCTTACGATTTACGAATATCAACAAAACAATGTATGCATTTTCGTTGAATAAACAGAGTCAGTAATAAATACGAAATCCTACAATTCCAAATCAGTAGCTTCGTCCTTTAACTGCAAAAAACAGATCATATATCCAAGATTTGTACAAATAAACACTGCCATACAACATATTAAAACCAGTATTGGCAAAGCCTCAAAAATAGTGTAGGATTAACGAAACAAACCAAAAGAGATCTAAATTAATCACACTTATACCCATTGCACCGGTCTGTTTGGAGTGAAAGGGGTTGTCGAATTAAGGAACGATTGGTTGACGTTTATAACGTATGTAACGACCCAAAAATCTATTAATTAGACATTTTGTTTTAAAATCTTAAACAGAATGTCCACATCATGATCGTTTCTTCATCTCTTATTTTTTAATAGTTTGGGATGCGCTTCATAAATAATATCAGACCGTATACAATGTTC
This sequence comes from Diogma glabrata, assembly GCA_963693315.1. NCBI lineage: Eukaryota > Metazoa > Arthropoda > Insecta > Diptera > Cylindrotomidae > Diogma > Diogma glabrata. Next base: position 13,963 of record CAVNZG010000939.1, read on the forward strand.
CACTGTATAAATAAATTCAAGTTAAAGTTAACTACGTCACCTTTTATTACTTCGGTCTGAAAGACCTAAGTATTACATTCATGAGCTCAAAGAGCATTTCCACGTCACCGCAACATCGATGTCCCTGACCCCCTCTGATTTCGATAAAATTTCATATACATATAGCCAATGAAAAATAAAAATACCATTTCTTTCAAAAAATTTAATTTCGCTCTAGGGATGACACAGAGTGGCGGCAAAGTTTTAGGGGTTTGCGAAACATGAATATCTTTGAATATAGGTTGACTTAACCGATTTAAGTCATTTATCATTGAAAAGGTAATTGATAGGAATTATAAAAAAAAGTTACTTAGAATTTTTTAATAATATTTTAAAAGTGTGTTAAACTTAAAAATAAAGTTCAAAGATGGCGCTGTTAGGGATACTCTTACTTTTACTACTTTTTTTTTTCCAGGAAAAAAATGTTTAATTAGTTCGTAATCTAAAACGAAAGTTTCCCAAGTACATAGTTTCTCGTTTTAAAAATAAAATTCTTACAAAATTTTAATTTCTGTTTTTTCAATTTTTTGTTTTTTAAAAAAATGCATTTTATTTAACTAAAACCGTCTGAATTCTTTTAGATATTTTATTCTTTTGCGGATACAAGTTAAGTATTTGAGGGTGTGGATGCTCTTTTACATAATTGACTTTTTCTTCCATTTCTACCTGTCCGAAATTAATTATAAATTAATGTACCTGAAATATATTAAAACTGATGCTGAGAAGTAAATTGTGAGAAAAATTATGTGAAATAAAATGCACGTTGCATAGAATTCATATAATAATTAACTTTTTATTTTTATTTTAAGTTGTGTAATAAAAACAATAAACATTTGTTAATAATATAAAATAATATAAAAGAAATGAAAAATATAAAATAAATTTACATTGCGGCTTATCTGAAAAATACTAGTTTTATCTGAATTAGAATATATTTTTGTGAGCAATGTTTTTTCATCTTTGGGTATAAACGCATGAAATGGATGTGTACGTTTTATAGTTACAGCCTCTCTGTATTTTGCTTTTAGCCGTGACTTCATTTCTATATAATAATTTTTACTGGTATATGGTGAAATGAAATTTGGTAGTTGTGGTAAATTACATGATGAATGTCCATGAGTGGAATGTGTTGAAAATCTTAAAGAACGGGCTGATAAATTTCATGTATTTCATGTATTTGGAAAACACAAAAGCAAACTTGAAGGAGGGAGAGTGCTTAGTACTTGGCGATTTTTCAGAAAATTGCTCTTTTTTCATATAAGATTCTGTGCAGAGTTATCATTGTAATAATTCGCAAGCTACGATACAACCGTTTTTAATGAATTATAATTCACCTACTAGTCAAGATATCGATCACTTAAGTTTTGTCATTATCTCTGATATAACTGAACATGTTAGTGTGGCAGTTTATCTATTCATATCACAAATGTTTGTTTTTATAAAAGTTAAAACAAAACCTCCTGAAAAAAGTCTATATGACTGACGGTGCTGGATCTCAGCATAAAAATAAATATAGCTCTATAAATGTATCTTACCACAAATCAGATTTTAATATAGACGCAAAGTGGCACTTCTACGCTACCAGTCATGGAAAAGGACCGTGTGATGGAATAGGAGGTACATTGAAACAAGGTGCTCATCGATAAAGTTTGCCTATCAAGAATATTATTTAAACCTTTATGGATCTTAATGAATGGGCAACAAAATCAACAATGAATTTTGCATATACCAGCAAAAATTATTATATAGAAATGAAATCACGGCTAGAAGCAAGATACAGAGAGGCTGTAACTATAAAACGTACAAAGTCATTTCATGCGTTCATACCAGAAGATGAAAAAACATTGCTCACAAAAATATATTCTAATTCAGATAAAACTAGGATTTTTCAGATAAGCCGTTAATATGTAATGCAAATTTATTTTATATTTTTAATTTCTTTTATATTATTTTATATTATTAAGAAATGTTTATTGTTTTTATTACACAACTTAGAATAAAAATAAAAAGTTAATTATTATATAAATTCTATGCAACATGCATTTTATTTCACATAATTTTTCTCACTGTTTACTTCTCAGCATCAGTTTTAATATATTTCAGGTACATTAATTTATAATTAATTTCGGATAGGTAGAAATGGGAGAAAAAGTCAATTATGTAAAAAAGCATCCACACCCTCAAATACTTAACTTGTATCCTCAAAATAATTAAATATCTATAAAACAAGAATTCAGGCGGTTTTAGTTAAATAAAATTTAATTTTTAATTTAATTTTTTGAAAGAAATGGTATTTTTATTTTTCATTGGCAATTGTATATGAAATTTTATCGAAATCAGAGGGGGTCAGGTCACATGCTAGAACAAATGCTGTTGCGATGACGTGGAATTGCTCCAAAGTGAAATTCTAACCCCTACTTTTTTGGCATTTCACGACGTTCTAGGACCTACTGATTCTAAAAAAGCAAAAAAAAATGTATGTTTGTCTGTCAGACGGTGGGCCAGCCGTCCTTCATTACCTACGCTGCAGGGAAAATCGCTTTTTTAAAAAATAAATGCAGCAATAAATGTGGAAAAAGTTTGCATTTTTAAGAATTTTTGGATTATTATTGGAATTTATAAAAAGTTTAAATATTTGATTTTATTCTAATTTTTGGAATATTTTTGGAATTTTGAAAAAAGTTTGATTATATTTAATTTGATAATATTTTTGGAATTTTGATTATAATTTTCCGGCAACGTATTGATGTTTCGTGTTAGTTTTGCAATAAATTTTTAAACAGAGATAAAAAATACTTGTACTTCAACAAAAAGTTATGTTTGATATACATCGCTACCCATAACTAAAAACCATGTCCTCATAAAAGTTCTGTGCCGAAAACTATATCAAAATCCTTAACCCAGACCGAAGTCTTGATATCTCAGAGCTGTGAGATTTCAGCCTCTCCATATTTTCCCTTTCGAAAAATTTATTATTACTACATTTCAATTGATTTTTTTTTCTCATTTATTTTGTACCAACGATGAAACAAACATATCTTATTTGAATCAAAACTAAAATAAAGTAAATTGATTCTGCGCATATGCGTTGTTGTTAAAGTCATCAATGTGGTGATCCATTTGGTGTTGCTTTAACTGAAATGTTATCGTAATATGAATAATTAGTGAATTATGAAGGGCCTTATTGTTTTGATTTGATGATATGAAGCTGCTATTTTTTTGTTTTATTTGCATAACTTTTCTATGTAAGTTTCATTTTATGCTTATGCACGGGTGAATTTCTAGTATGTATGTTGATTTATTTGGGGTTGAATGAGAAATCAATGTCAACTAATTACAGTGGCTGAGATAAATGAAAGCCCCTTAGAGGCTACTTGATACGTTAAACCACATTGATATAAAAATTCAGTTCAAGTTTTGTATCGGAACGGATACCTGTGGTTTTCATAATATCGTATTTTTTAGATACAAAATATTATTAATTATAAATGATAGTGTTGTTAACGCTGGATATTTGTTTTACCTGCAAATATAAAATCAAAGATATTAATTTATTCAAATCTTACAAGCTGTCTGCGATCCTTCGTGGACATATTCGTCTGGTAGCGCTTTCATTCCATAGAATCATGCTATAAGAAGAAAAAGAAAGGTATTATTAATATTATTGTTTGTTATTTGATCAACTAATTTTACCTTGTTTTGAATATTTTGATAATATTATTGTTTATGAAATGTCATTTTGAAATTAAGCCTGCATCTGGTGAGTTCACGTTTTCACCACATAGCAAAATTGGGCATATGTTGTGTCGATAAGACAGTTTTTAGTGCAGTGTGGGAAACGTGTGGCTCTGCAGTCAGACAAAGGTGTGAGTTTTTGCCTATATTATGTTAGCGTTTAAGCTAGAAGAGCCTCTTCTTCGTTTTCATTTTTTCAAGTGATGGTTCATTGTGCTTGGTTTTATTTTTATTAAAAACTAATGTTGTAAAGTTCTAGAATTAATTATAATAAATTAGTATAAACTAAAAAGGTTAAAATAAATGGTTTTACAATCAAGTGGTGAAGTTTGTGAATTTTTGTTCTTGTGTTCATCTGCCCGCTATTATAATGAGAAGTATATTGTTGCCTGTATGGCCGCCATGTTAGGCATCAAATAATTAATTATAATAATTAAATGCTGATTGGTTTTTATAAGGAGTGAAAGTTATATAATACCCCCGAGTTGGGCATAGCTTCATCCAAATATATTTTGTGTGTTTGTAAAATTCATTTTTTCATATTTTTCCTTTTTAGGCAACACACTAGTGTTCTAGTACATTCTAGCTGAGGCATTGAAGTATTTACAACATCACTTGTCATCGTCATCGTTTGCCTTTTTGTTTGGCGTGATAACTGTGGACACGCATATTATAAGGCAGTTTACAATACATTTTCATCAAGTTCTCTTGATAACCTTCTGGCTCTTCACCGGAAGCATGCAACAATAGCCTTATACAGTCCATTGTCATAGTCAGTGGCGCTATCAAGTTTTATTTGATTTAAAATCAGAAAAAAAACTCAGAGCAAATAAAATTTGCAAATTAGAAGAAAATAAACATTACAATAGTTTACAAATTTTGAAATTTGTTTGTCTCCGTGAATAAAACTAAACTTTTCTTGTGGACTTTTTACCTGTTGAACACTAATATCAAATTCATTTGTTTAGGTTGTTGCTCTTGTTCTTGAGATATTCACGATATTTTTCGGTGATCAGAAATGTTTTTCCGGTTTTTAGATCTCATGTTTTACAGAACAAACAAATAAAATATTGTAACGACTCTTCGTTGGTTCTTTTAGATTATTGAACAAACACGACAGTAAAAAGACAGATCTTTAGTTAACAGAATCTCAAACTTTATTTGTCATCAAATTACAGCAGCTTCCGTTTTTCCTTACAATAAATTCCAGGGTCTCCAATTTATGTACCATAAACTTCACCGCTTTTCCGCAATTTGAATCAACAATATTCGGAATCGTAAAATCTGTATTTACTATTCCACTAGGTTCAAATTCTTTCACTATTAGTACCCAGGCTCAGATACCACCGATTATTCCTTAAACTTGCGAATATTTATAAACACTTTTAATTGCAAAAGTAAAACTGACTCTCTGATATTTTTGTTTGCTTATTTATATCGAAAAATAAATAAATCGAAACTTCTATAATCCACTAGAAATCAATACTACGTAGTCCGTACATCTGAAATAGGCCACACCTGTTTTCATTCATACTTGCATTTGTATTAGCGAACTCAAATTTAATTTATGCAAAATGTATTAGGTAACTCCTTTTAATCCAGTAATGTAAACATTTGTATAACAAATTTAATTTACATTAATTTATGCAATACAATTTGCAATACAAGTAAAATATTGAAAAAGGAGTTAACTTTTAATTAATGAATGAGTAAATAAAATTAACCCATTCTGGACGAAGTTTATTACAATATATTAATGAAACAAATACATAGAAAATATGCTATTAAATGTTTTGAACTATATTTTGTAAAAATCCATTAAAAATTCTGGAAGTTTGAAAAATTCACGATTTTTTTAAATAATCCCACATCCAACGCCATTTTTTTTAAAACAAACCATTATTGTAAATTTTTTTAATTTCTTGGAGCCTATGGCAAATTCAATTTATTTTCTTTAAAGCTAAAAAACACAAATTTTCAGTAATTGTTTGTTCTAAAATAATGGCGTTGGATATATATAAAATTTAAAAAATCGTGAATTTTTCAACTTTTCTTGAATGTAACTTCCAGAATGTTTAATGTATTTTTACAAAATATAGCTTCAAATTCTTTGTTGGCATATTTACTATAAAATTGTTTCATTAAAATAATATTGAATTTGTTAGTTTTGTAAAATATGAATATCTCAAAAACATGAGCTAACCTAAATAAAGTAATATTATATTCGTGCTCAGCAGGTCAAAATTTATAAGAAAACTTGGGTTTTATTTACGGAAGTTTTCTTGAAGACGTTGTCATTTATCCAAGTTTATCTCATATTATGCCCTTCTAATACAAATATTTGTCGCATTTTGAAGATCTGTAGTAGTGAATGCTTGGTTATATTTTCTCTGAAGATATTATTTGTAATGGACAACTATTGTTAATATTATTATTATTAATATCTATAATTAAATAATGATACTTGCTCATGATCTTCGGATGATATTTTCTTCATCTATTTTGGCGTGATTGGTATTGACTTAAGAGTTTTTATTGTTCATTATGTTCTGACATCTTGTCTAATATATAATTCTCATTGCAGGGCCAGCTTAATTGTTGCGGACGGAGCTATAATGGTCCTCTCCACAATTATAATTTATACCACCCGATTTGTCATAAATGTCGTCCATTTTCTCGGCTGTGAAGAAAGCCAGGATAATACAATGGTTGAATCCGCGAAACAAAATATTTCATGAGTGTTTATTTTTAGAGCGTCTTCAAGGAACTGGATCAATTTTACTAGAAGATGATGAAAAAATTTTAGAAATGCTTAATTTTAGTTGTTATGCAGATTTAACTTCGGTTTCCGTTGTATAACAAGTTATCAACATAGAAATCATCTAATACAGCCTCTGGTGCTTCTGGATATGATGTTGAATTTCATGGTACCAGATGTTTTAAGACCCTGGTGGCCAAAAATCGTACAAATAGTGTGCCATACGTAATGTCTGCTGACATTACATTTCGATGCCATTTGAAATTTACTAAAATTGTAAGGAAATCGAGTTGACACAATGTAGTTGACCTGAATTTATCATACACAAGTCATATATAGCCAATTAAAGGTAAGTAATTATTATCCTTGCATATTACTCAAAAACTATTAGTAGTAACATCTTATTACGAGAATTTTTTTTCACACGTTTTCAGTTTTCTACCGCTCAAACAAATAAATTTCCACAACATTAATTCACCAACAAAAAATTTCTTGACTATAATTTAAATTTTTTTGTCTTACTTCGGTATGAAAGACCTAAGTATTGTAACATTCTCGAGCTAAAAACAAAATTCTTCCCCCTAATTTTTTTGGCATTTCTCGAGACATTGGCCGAATGTTTGGCATTTCTCGTTTTAGTCTCGCCGGCCGTCACAACCGATGAAATCTAAAAAACCGCTGGTGCGATTTCAAAAATTTGTGTCAAAACAAGAAAATTTGCATATTTTTTGCTTAAAAAACGTTCACTGTAAGGGACAATGAGTAGTAACTAGTAAGATTAAATTGTGGAGAAATTTCGATGGTTGGTATGTGAGACCAAAAACTTGATTATTCCATTATTAGTTTGTCAAAAAAGTATTGTCAAGTGTGTCAAAAGAATGATTTTCATTTTTTTAACCAATTTTTTGTCAAAAAATGAAATTAATTATTTCTATGACACGAAATTTAATCGAACATGAAATTAGACATGGAAATTTTCGATTTTGTTATAATTTTTAGAATAATTTTTGATTTTATTATAATTTTAGAGTATTTTTGGAATATTGTAAGATATTTGAATTTATGATGTAATATTTTCTCGTAATCTTAAATGGAGAGCTTTTTGAGTAGTTTGATGAGTGTATCATCTTTTCACTAAATTATGTTAGTTAATGATCTGTTATAATTTTCCGGCAACGTATTAATGTTTTGTGCTAGTTTTGTAATAAATTTCTTAACAGAGATAAAGTACTTCAACTTTTATAAAGAGTTTTATGTTTTTGTTCATTTTCTTTCATTTTTTAACTGCACAAACAGAATTGTTCAAGGACAATTAAAAACAGAGTTGAATGTTTTTCTGTGGAAGACCTCAATATATAGTCCTCAAATATTATCCTTGTCTATTTTTCATAAGTCTGCCTCCACATCTGGAATTGTCGAAATATTTCTTATTATAAAGATTTTTATAGCACATGGTAGATAGACTCTGCTATAATTTATACTTCTTCAATATATGAGGAAATTGTTATGTATAGCCTGGCATATGGTGACGTAGTGTTGTACAGTCAAAGATTCATGTAGTTTCCATTTCCTTACATCTCACAATTTTACATATCACGCGTAGTTCACAACAATTTCTCGTTCATCCATAATCAATAGGCATATTTTCGTATAGTTTCCGTTACACGTATTCCTTCTTAGCATAACCCAATTAACAATAATATTTTATTTTACAATCCCCTATTATTGGTTCACACTGCGTTTTCACCAGCGTTGCTTCACCATACTGCATGAATTTGAATTCTCCGGACCTTTAACCGTAATTGCTCTAAATATTTCAAAACCTCAAATAGCTGTGCATATTTGTCCAATCATCTTAATATTTAACAATTATTATCCTACAATCAGTTTTGCAATTGTCTACAAAACGTATTATATTTCTTGTATAGGTATTTTTATCAATTTCTGTTTCCGTTATAAATCTAGATTTTACTGTACCACGGTTGTAAGCTATTATTTCGTACTACGTAATCATCATAAAATCGGTTGAACATATTTTTAATCCATTATAATATCGCAATATATTAATATTTCTTCCAAATGCGTTGTAAATAACTTATTTCATGAAATTATCTCACAATTTTATGTATTACAAAATATCAATCAGTATTTGTTTTAAAACGGAAAATGTACTAACATTGTTCTGTAAGTTTCACTTTCGAAAAACTTTGTAGCTCAATTTTCGATATTAAATTCCTATATAAGAGATGAAAATATCTCGTTTTCTCGCTCTTATTTGTGAATTTGTTTATTTCAATAATCAAATTGAAAATTTTGACACTGAGATAATGAATGGATGTTGTCATGAGACGAATGTTAAAAAAAATTAATTTTTAAGCACTTAATGCTATTAAAATACATGTGTTTTCTGTTTTCTGAGTCTGTGAAGTTTTTCAACCAGTGTTGTGATTTCCCCATCATGGGTTTTTGGTTGTTACGAATAAAAATAATATGCCTAAGTGTTCATAGTGATAAGTAAGTCAAATTTATAGTATTAGGTCAATGTTAGATCAATTTAATTAAAATTATTTCATGGAATTCGAGCAATGTAGTCGAATCTTGTTGCCAAGGAAACCAACAAAAAAATAAATATAAATTATCTGTGGGTTTGATTCCATAACAAATTAAAAGAAATATTAACAAATCCGTAAACTAAAATTGAATATTCGGATAACTACAAATTGTATAAAGTACAAACACAAAAAAAAAAATCTGTGGAAAATTCCATTGATATTCGTTTGATAAATGGCGGTCACACGTCGATGTTAACAAAAAAGAAAGAAAATTTTATTAAGTTTAATTGGATGTTTCCTTAAGCAAGGCGGGAAGTAAAAGAAAAATAGTTTTATTTTTGTTTGTACCGGAAAATTGTAAAAAAGAGTAAAATTCTTATTAAGTGTACTGACAGCATTTATGAAAATATGCAATAGTGTAATTATTAAGATAAAAAAAGAAGGAAACTTTGTTTACTGTTATTTATTGTTTCTTTTGCATGATTGTAAAAAAAAAAATAAAACCGTTAATGTATAATTCAATAAAAAAAAAGAAAAAAATAAGGAAGTATATATGTTATGCAAGTATATTTCAAATTATTCATTGTCGTTTATGCCAAGTGAGATATTCTGTTTGTAGTTCGGATTATCGGTCATCGTTGGTGAACTCAAAATTACAGATTGGCGAGATTTTATTTTCCTTCAACTATTAAATTAATAATTTGCCAAACTTTCGAGTGAGGGAGGGTGTGGGCTGTGATAAAAATTCGTGCAACGAGTTGTGTAACATTGAACCACAGTCGATGGGTGCAACATTTGTACCACATTTATCCAATCTTTATCCGCCATCACCTAGTTATAGCAGCGCAACATCGCCTAAGTATTTGCAGTGCAACATTTGTACCACATTTATACAATATTTATCAGTAATCGCTCTTGTTATAGCAGCGCAACATTTATACTAAATTTATCAGTTGTTCCTAGCAATCGTCTTAGTTATCGCGGCGCAAAATTTTCACCACATTTATACAATATTCTTCAGTAATCGCCTAGTAATAGCAGCGTAACATTTATCCAATATTTATCAGTTTTTACCAACAATCGCCTAGTTATTGCGGCGCAACATTTATTCACTGTTCATATAACTTATCAGCTATCGCCTTAGTTATTGCGGCGCAACACTTAGACAACATTTATCAGTCATCGCCTAGTTATAGCAGCGCAATAGTTATACCTCATTTATCAGTTCTTATCAACAATCGCCTTAGTTAACGCGGTGCAACTCATTGTTATTATTCTCCAACTTACAATACTTTACCTGCTGAGATATTCATCACTGATGGAGGGCTAAAGGGTAGGACTTGGATGCCTGGAGGAGATAACCACGGGGTGAGTGAATTTTTATCATTCTTTTTACTTTTTCTAACGTAGAACTGTGCATACGCGTGAATGGGTGTATATATGGATGAATGTGGGCGTGTTTGTTGATGCGCGTGTGCGAAATCATGTGGGGAATATATGCGGGACAATATAAATGGAATTTAAAGACGATTGTAATTAAAATATTTTTGGTTCTAAGGTAATATCTTATTGTGGAATTGTTGCTGAAATCCTGATGGGTTCTATGCCATCTGTACTGGCTAGGGAGTCAGTCCAGCGTTGTAATCGTAACCGACGTACTATATCACTGCTAATCCGCTGTGAATTAATTGGCCTGGAGCTTCTGGAGCTTCTTTTAACTACTACTATTTGCTATAATTATTACATTTCTTAAAACTTACTTGTCTTGCTTCGCCATATGAGTGTGTATGTGGACATGGATGATTGTAAGAAAGTGTGAGTGTGTGGGAGGATGTGAGCGTGCATGAGGCGTGGGAGTGTGGGCGTATGAGAGTGAATGGAAGGGTTGAACGTGCTGATCGCAGTTCTTTCGCAAAAGGGGTCGCCAGAGTCTCATTTTCTCATTCGTGTTTATTCATTTCTGTATATTCACGTAATTCGCGTACATTTCTGTGTTTGTGTTGAAGCAGCAGGTATTAATCTATCAAATCCACGATTACTGAGCTTTAGTTGATTCGGCATTATTAATCTCATGGTACGCGGCCTGCTATGCCGCTTCATTGGTTCGCCAATGGAGAAGCTCTTCATTACAAAATATATTGAGGTTCATGCATCTATCAGAAAATATATTTCGTATCACCCCTGTTTTATAATCCTAGTTTTGCTTGTGATAGAACATTGCATGCATCATATGCATCCCTTAGATTTCAATCTTATATATATTGAAACTAAAATATAATATATTGATACTTTTTATGACGCGTTTTATGTGGTATCAGAATTAAAGGCGTTCTGGGGTCATAGTTGATGCTATGTTTAAACCTTTCTAGATTAAAGCCAAAAAAAACTATTAATTCCAACAAATTACTACATTTATACATATTTCATACTTATCATTATTTGAAAATATTAACAAAACTTGTTTGTTCCACATGAAGGAATTAAATATTTTAGTATTTTTCGATATAATAATAACAAATCTGAAATATCAGTCGAATCGCACCATAATAAATATGTTTATAGTTGTTTAGTTAGTTGTTAGTGTGTTTCTTTAAAGTCAAAAAAGGATCGATCGCCCACCCTTTATCGAATTTTTCAGAAGTTGAACTCAACAAAATATAATTTCAACAAAATTCAGATATTATTCCGTCTAAAGTGCTTTTTTATTGAAAAAGGTCATCTAAAATTTTCTAAATATAACTCAAGAAGTAATATAGAATAAATAGAATTAATAATCCATTCCTTGCTAGACAATATTCAATTTTCCTAGGAATAAAAAATTCAATAATGCATCAACCTACATCAAGTTATTATACATCAACAGTAAGCTCACGAGCTATCTCGAATTTTATTACACATCAAACTCAATCAAAATAATTCATTTAATCGTTATTCCATTTGCGAAAAGTTTTTGCTTTCAATAAACTTTGTTATTTATAACAAAAAGAAACTAAAAGTGAATGACTTTAAACTTGAATAACAAATAAGTTAGGCAAGCTTATTTTTTTTTTATATTTTTACTTCTTATATTTTTCTTTGATCAGTTTTTTTGAGACGCGAACTACGAGATTATTTGAGATTCTTGCTTTAATTTGGAATGTGGTGATTTGTGATAATTATAGCCCATTAATCCTTCATATAAGGTATACATAAATCAATTATCATCTATTACCTAATACTTTCACTTTATATATTCGAAAAAAAAAACTTAAATAATTTCTAATGATAGATATGTAAATTTGTGTTCAATGTTTTGATTTGGATAATTGCTTATTATAAGTGAGATATTTATGTGGATGGAAACAAATTAAAATAGTTGTTAAGTTTTGGTGAACGAATCGTCGAAATCATCAGAATGATTTGAAAAGGGTTTTGTTAATTTTTATTTTGTATGATATTGCTTACACTATCTCTTCACAAACTAATGGTAAAATATAAACGAACTGAACCATAAGTCTCCAAAGTGTTAAAACTATGTGTTTTGGAAGGACACTGATATTTTTTTTTATAGAAAAACAAACAAATTACAAAATATCTCAAATAACATATAAACATCTTTTAAGGCCTAGGTCTCACAACACCATACGTTTTGAGATATTGATGGACACAAAATTATTATTTTTTACTTGTTTTAAAGAATGGATAACTATAAACAATAAATCGTGTAATATAAACAAATATGATATAGGCCAGTATTCCATTATAGGATGCAGAAAATAAAAATAAAATAGTAGGTAGAATGCAAAATGTTCAATACTTGCCGAAACAAAACTAAAATTCGATTGCTAATAATAAAACTGATAATTCCCATTTAGAATTATGTGAAGGTTCGTGTTTTCGACCAAAGTAAGATGGGAGGTATTCCACTTAAACTTAGTGGAATTACGCCGTTATTTCCAGTTGTATGTGCTACCTTACGTTAACTTGTATGTCAATCACAGGGACTGGAGTACGCGGGTTACGCGGGTACGCGTAAATAAAAAAAAAAAAAAATAAAAATCACCAACAACTGATCCCACCATGTGTGGTTGCATTTCCAAATGATTTTTCGTCATATTCTTAGTGATACGATTTAAATGAAAAAAAAATCAAATTGAATAAATTTTAAATATTTGACTTACATACAAAAACAATATTAATTTTTCATAATTTTCAAAGACTTATAAAAAAATTAATTTAAAAATCAGTAAGCCGATATGAAATTTGGCAAACAAAAAATATTGAAAATAAATTTAAATTTTTTTAAATCATTATAATTAATTATTCAAAGTGCAAGTTTGTTTTTTGTTTTGGTTTTTATTCCCTTCACTTAGATGCAAATAAGATAAAACTCATCAATTTATTATTATGAAAGTCATAATATCTCATAAAAAAATAAATGAAACCAGTTATTTTATAAAATTTACAACTACTTTTCATTCTTAATTTTTTTTATTATTAATTTGTTTATTATCAATAATAAATTTCGTTTTGCTCCGATTTTTATTATTTGTAAAACGTATGGCTGGTGTGTGTGCATATAGGTATTCCACGACATGTGCACGGTATGGTGAACATTATGTGCATTGTTTAGTTTATATTTTTTGTGCGTTTGTGGTAGAGTGGTTGTTCTGGAGGTGAAAGGCAGAATTTGTAATTCCTTGGCACAACGGCAACAGTTATGTTTAAGGTTTTTTGTTTATTTTAAGACCGCAAGGGTAGAAAAGCTCCTTCAGACGTTTTCCTAACGGGGCTTACGATCCCTTGTACCTTAGTTGGATGGAAATTGACTGCAGCGAGAGGGTCGTGAGTGGTGATTTGATATGGCTCAGATCTTCTTAACCCCTGATGGTTTACCATCTAAGCCATCCCACAAAAATTATTTTATCACATTCACGGGTTCTTAATGAGGTCATGACCTCACTCATTAAGTCTAACTGCCATGGTCTTCGAACTTGTTGGAGGGTAGGAAAAACACAGACCAGTAGACGATAACAGGGAAATGAATCAATTGTCGTTCAGGCCGCTGCGACTGACGTTCGCTATCCCAAAACTAGCCTCTCTTTTCTTAACACAGAGTGTTCCGGTGGTGTCATGGGCTTGCCAGGGAACAAGGAGAAGAAAAATGCTAACCCTTGGCTTTCTGAGCCATAGCTAGACCACCTCTGTTCTCTGGTCGTCCATCAATTTCTGTTTTGTTATATATTTGGTTGTTTTGGCTCCTTATGTTCTTGTGGTTGTCCTTATTTTTGTTCTTTTGACTCTTTATTTTTTTTGGTCTCAGTTTGATTTTGTTTTGTCTGGCCCAGCTAGTTTAGTCGGTAGAGCCTGAGAGTCTATCCTGTGATTTGTGTTCGAGCCTGTGTAAGCCAGACTTACTCCTTTCGTCCTGTTCTGTAATGGGCAAGATATTTCGTTATCAGGACTAACATTTTTCGTCCTATAGTAAAATACTTTAAACTTTTTCACAAATACTTGTACAACATTTTCAACCAATGTATCAACACAATTATTTTAAACATTTCTACGTACACCTGACCCATTCCGGTAAATTCCTGAGTCTAGTTCTTCACCTATTTAAAAAAAAACTGAAACAATTTAAATAAAAAAAGAAAAAAATTGTCGATTGAACGGATTGAAATATAAAATAAAATTTATGCTGACCGGGCAGTGCTCTTTTTGGCTCGTGCTATGAAAATTTGTTTTTAAATTAATTTTAAGCAGTTTATCAGTTGGGGTTGGGAAAATGGTAAAGAAAGTACGTTGTGAATTCTTGAGGAATTTTAGAATTTTGTGGAGTGGAGTGCTGTGAGTAGTGGAATTAGTTTTTTTTTTTGGGTCAAAATGAATTTAGAGAAAGTGGTTTTGTTATGACAAACGTGATATGTTATGTTATTTTAATTTTGTTGTAATTTTTGCTAAAAATTATAGGTTTCTAGTGTAATCTAGTGTAAGAGAAACAAAAATTATAATAAACTATTACAAGTTAAGTTGGAATTGATAAAATTATTTAATGCCAACCTAGATATAATGATAACTTAAATAAACGTGAATGAATACCAAGCTACACTGAAGTTAATAGTTCTTTACAAATAATTATAATTGATTTGCCACCCATTAAGAAAAATATTTGATGATAACTGAAATTATGATATCACTATAATTATCTTACTGGGAGCAGTAGTAAGACACCGCCATCATCTTAAGATAAATTTGCATTATTATAATTTTTTTTGTGCTGATATGTTTACATAGCGAATTGCTAAAGTAATTATAATTTGGGGAGGAGTATGGCATGGCGGATCTCCATTCTGGAGATCCTAGGTGGAATTTTAAGCACGCGATGTTTTATTTCATTTGAAATTTTCTTGTGTGTAGATGTCGCTCGTAGAATTCACATCTGCTGGAGCTAGCGCAGGGTGAAGATAGTGTTTGCGTGCACGACCAACTGGTAGACCTTCAATGGCTATATCAGACCTTCAATTACAATGAATTATGCACAACTTTTTGCACCGAGACTTTATAACATGCACAACAAAACACATTTCATGCACTTTTTCAAAATTGTTTTACGGAGTGATATGGTAAGTCAAATTCCTGGCAGATCAAAATGTGTTATTAACCTTTTCTTGAAAGTCCTCATTAACTTTTAACACTCCGGTCTGCAAATAAGCCTAGGCCAATAAAACTGAATGAATTGATGAAATTACAATGGTAAGAAAATTCGTGGACAACGAAGTTTGGCATAATGGACTTGTTCACATGGCATAATGGCATAATGGACAGTTCACATGGCAGTTCATGAGAAAACACGACCTTTTTTTTCTGTCTGTCTGTGTAATCTGTCAAATTTTTAAGTAGTTTTTATGAAATAATAATAGCTGAAGGTAATATACATTAAAATTTTTTTACAGTACGTAGTTCGAGTATAGGACACTCCAACATGCATTAAAAAATTAAAAATTTGCCAATCCGTTTACCAATTGGCGTTTGTAGAAAACGAGGTTCTTAAAATATTTAATTTAAAGACTTTCAGTTCAATTAAAATTCTAATATTGCATCATTTTCTCGAACAAATTAGAAGAAAATTTTTGCCAATGAATTTTGATTAAAATCGGTCAGACAATTATAGAACGATAATCTAGGAAGTAAATAAATAAATTAATGAAATAGGCACAGCTATACTCTCATGAGTATTGCATGTCGAAAATTATAACATAATTTATGTGTCGTAGACAATCTCAAGAATTTTAATAAATTGATGGATTTTAGACTGAATTTTTGTGAAAAATCTGAAACCGAAATTCTTTAAAATTTATAATCTCAAAAAATCGAAAAATCATCATTTTGTAAATTTGACATATTTTAACTTTAAAAAAAAAAATAAAAATTTCAATTGTAGTATGACGTTTTTGTTCTAGTATAGTAAACCAATAAGGTTTATAAGTATATCCTGATTAAATTTTTGGGAAGTATGTTTATGTCGATTAGTCTAAACTGAATGAACTAGTTTCTTTATATTTATTTGCAATCCACTCTGTTCCATCTGTGACACCGACTAATTGAAAAAAATTTTCACCAACTCAATCAGTCATTTGTGATTAGTCTATAAAATGCCACAAATATATTTTTATTTCTTAAGCTCAGGGTCACCCCTTTTGGCATGCCTAACTCTGAATGTTGTGAAGTGCTGTGTTTATTAACCAGTTCATTATAGATTCATGAAGATAGTTGAGAGCGTATTGTTTCTAAAAATATAAATTTAGATAATACAATTGTACTGTCATATTCGTATGTCAATAAACCAACTTCACATCAATTTTCCACATATACAATTATTTTGTTAGCAAATAATCTAATTTGTCTCAATCAATAAATGTTATTAATATTTTTTTTTATTGAAAAGCGATTTTGCAAAACTACCAATTGTCCTAGTTTACCATATTGCGCTATACACAAATATTGTATTTTTTTCTAAATGAAACACAAGCCAGCTGCTTACTAAATCTATACTGGTTAACTATTGTTTCAAACATATGAGTATGTATAACGAAACCAAAAATCGTTACTGACATAATTTCGAAGTTAAAAATATTTAAAAAGACAAAAGCAAAAGCAGTAAACAAAATACAATAATTTCATAAATTTCTAATCATTGATTATTTGTTATTGACCTCTTATGTAATTTCTTTAGATTAAATATATTTGTTAGTAGAACAGCAAAATTTGGTAGACGAATGATTATGTAAATATTAAATTTATTTACAAAACTAATATTATAATTAATCGATTTGAATATTGATGAGGTAAATATTGTGTGTAACAAAAAGTGCAAAAGTTTGTTAATGTTTTTTGATAAAAGAACCTAGATTTAATATACAAGCAAATGGTGTTTGTTAACTCACATCAGAGTCTCTTAATGTCGTTGTCTAATGTGGATTTCGCCTCCTCATTTTTTAAGAAAAGACCAATGTAATTTAAAATGGTTTCCAGTCTTCTTGAATCTTTTAAGGTAGAACCAATGATGACACCTAACATTATGGAAGCATGTCCTCAATTAGTTTGTTGGTATCGTTGGTAGCTGTTGGTCACATACTTATTCCAAATAAAGTTCCATCCAGTTGGATGGAACATCCAATCTACATTATCTACATGCATCTACATTATGGTCCAAACTTTATCTGATAACGAATTCGCCGAGGGAAGAGAGAAATTCTGATTTTCTCTTCAAATTTTAAAAGTTGGTCTAATTTATGACAGCAAGTTCAGCCTGTAATAGCTTAGAAATATGTTGTTACGAGACTTTTGTCCCCGTTGAATAGTTGCAGCTGCACTTGATGGTTGAAATTTCAATGGCCGTGGCAAGTCCAGTTGCAATAAAATAATAATGCCCCCTTGTTTTGTTAATTACAGTTTTCTTCCAAAATGTTGATGCGTATCCTAGTCTAAAGCAAAGGTAGGTGATAGTATTTGTAGAATTAATAGAAGTCCGTGTACAATTTCCAAGGTAATTATTTGAAAAAATAACAATAAAATTTCACTGTGTATAGTTTTTTTTATTGAAATAAATATAATTCACTGCATAAAATATTTTTAGTTAATCACTCGCCTAGGCTCATAATATAATTGATAGCATGACAAACAAATTTGAACTTAATTGAAAAACAATAAAAAAAACTTTTAATTTAATTAAGCTGCCTTCTGTCTTTAAATATTTATTTTATTCTACTAATTCTATATTTTATTTACTGATCAACTTTTCTGTTGGGTCATTAGTAAATGCCAATTGACTTATGTTTGCTTACATAATTATCAATTGATGAATGACCAATAAATATGTAAGTTTTTCTATTTAATCAAGATACAATTATTTAAATATTACTTCGGTCTGAAAGACCTAAGTATTACATGCATGAGCTCAAGGTGAAATTCTTATCCCCACTTTTTGGCATTTATCGACGTTTTAGGGACCGACTGATTCTAAACAAGCAAAAAAAAAATGCATGTCTGTCCGTCGGCCGGCCGGCCGTCCGTCATTACCTACGCTGCAGGGAAAACCGCAGGATGGATTTCAAAATTTTGTTTTCTTAGAATAGGTGTTGTCAAGAAACAGGTCCGAAAGGACCCTGTGTTCGATAACTGTACCGGAAGTGTGTCAAAAAAATCATTATGTGTGTCAAAAATAGCAAATTTTCATTTTTTGGCTTAACAAACGTCCATTTTAAGTGATTACGAGTAGGAACATTAAATTTGGAGAAATCTTGATGGTAAGGATTGGTATGTGAGATCAAAAACTAGATTAATGCATTATAAGTTTGTCAAAAAAATGTTGTCAAGTGTGTCAAAAGAAAGATTTTTATTTATTTTTTTACCCAATTTTTTGGAAAAAAAATAAAACTAATTGTTTGTTTGAAATGAAATTTTATTATTATTATAGAAAATTATGGCATTATAAGATTGCCAAAAAAATAATGTCAAGTGTGTTAAAAAATGATTTCATTAATTTTTTAGCCAATTTTTTGGAAAAATAAATGTAGCTGTTTTTATGACGTAAATGTAATTGAAAATGAAATTGAACATGGAAATTTTTTAATTTGTTATAGTTTTTGAAATATCTTTGGAATTTTGAAAAAGTTTGTATTTTTGATTTTGTAATAATTTTTGCAATATCTTTAGAATTTCGGAAAAAGTTTTAATTTTTGATTGTGTAATGAAGAGCTTTTTCATTGGCGAACCAATGAAGCGGCATAGCAGGTGGCGTAGCTAGATTAGGTTATTTAGATGCTCCGGGCCAGTCACAGTATGGAATTCGATTGGTAAACTCTGCTACTCCAATACAAATACAGACATGTACGCGAATTACGTGATTATACAGAAATGGAAAGATTTACAAATGAGAAAATGAGACTCTGGCGACCCTATTGCGAAAGATCCGCAATCACCACGTTCAACCCCTACATTCACTCCCATATGCCCACACTCTCACGCTTCACGCTTGCGCACATCCTCCCACACACCCACACTAACATTCAAACACCCATACATCAAAGCAAGACAATTAAATTCAAAGAAATTTGTGAATTATAGCAAACCGGGGCAGTTAAAATAGTTTTTATTTTGGACATTTGATCATTCTGATCAAGTCCACAAAATAATACCATCACTTGTAAACTGACAATCAGATCGTAGGTTACGTGAAAGCGTCCCCCGCTATATTTAAAATAAATTGAATAAATAATTTGCACATCGCCAAATCCGATCATAATTCACAGTGAATAGTAGTTGTTGTTCTGTTTGATACCTAGGAGTTACAGGACAATTCTTTTACAGCGAGTTAGCAGTGCTAAGTTATGTCGGTTAGAATTACAACGGCATGACTGATTTCCTTATAAGCCAGTTACAGGTGGCATAAAAAGTATTAGGAATTGAGCAATAATTCAAAAAAAAATTAAATTAGAAAAAAT
>CAVNZG010000940.1:0-48312 GCA_963693315.1 Diogma glabrata
GGTGCCTAATGCAACCATTTGTTTTGTTCTAGGATCAAACACTCCTGCTCCCGTGCCCATATGGGTTCAAGAACCATCTGTGTACCAGATGCGTTAAGTGGCAGTGACCGTATGTAGTTTTTAATACGATCTCTAGCCAATATCTTGACATCAAAGTGCCTGCCTAAATCTATTGTTTTTGGCATACAATCTGAAATATGGTATGTATGCAGTTCAACTTGTAGTTCAGAAAGGATTTTTAGATGTCCGGTTAGATTACCGGGCTTAAACCCTTCTATGAGCTGCAGTCTATGAACGCTCAACACCGCTACAGATTTAACATGTAGGTGCAATGGAGAAAGCTTTAGAAGAATCTTCAGCCGAGAGATCATCAGCCACCATTAGCCAAAGCTGCGGAAAGAGCATGCCTCATTGTGGGCAGCCTCTAGATGCAGTAACAGTCATATAATCACCTAGTGTAGCCGTTATCTCCTGAATCTGAAGCATCTTGATAATCCACGTAATAATAAGCGGGTTTATATTTTTTTTCTTTGTGGCTATTTCATTGATAGCATTGAAATGGACATTGTCAAAGGCTCCTTGTATGTCCATAAATGTGCAAACAAGTGCCTCCTCATAGTTTAGGGTGCTCTCAATTTCTTTTACCATTTTGTGTAACGCCGTTTCAGTAGATTTCTCAGTCTGATAGGCGTGCTGACTAGAGTTGAGAGGGTTTTGTTTGAGAAGTACATGACGGATGTGATAGTCCAATATCTTTTCCATTGTTTTTAATAGAAAAGATGTAAGACTTAGGGGTCTGTATGATTTGGCTTCATTTGGTTTTTTCCTGGCTTAGGTATAAAAACAACTTTAGTTTCTCGCCATATCTGAGGTAAGGCGAAAGCTTGTTTTGAACAAACGCATGAGATATGAAAGAATGAATGTTAGACCCTTTTGCAGAAATACTGGAAAAATTCCATCACTCCCTGGAGATTTATACGGACCGAATGATTCTACAGCCCATCTCGCTTTATTGGGGGTGAAAATTGTGTTGACTGTATGATCCACAGTACTTTTAGTTGCAGGATCTAGAAGATGTACGTCTTTGTTGGCATTATCTTTCGTGCTCCATTCTATTGGGCCCGGAAAGTGGGTTTGAAGTAAAGTATCTAGTGTCTCAATACAGCTGGTGGTACGTAACATTTGGTTTGCAGATTGAGCCTAGAGGGTTTGTGTGATCAGACGACATCAATTTTTGGAGTCGAACTGCAGCAGATTATCTTTCGTATTGCACAGCTTTTTCCAGCTATTTCTTTTTGATTGTGTGAGTTCTTTAATATAATTGGTTAGAGCTACTCGGTACTCTATCCAATTATTTGTTGTTTTTGCTCTGTTAAAGAACTTGCGAACTTTATTCCTTTTCCTCTCCAAGTTACCATTCCACCAAGGCACATCCCTGCATCTTTTGGATTGAGTTAAGGTTGTATGCCTCAGTGATAATTTCTTGTAAATTATTTGCTGCAGAGTCAAGCTCTGTAGAGTTGATACTGCCGCAACTATTTACATTATCATGAAGATATGTTGTGTAAAGTTCTTAGTTGGTTTTTCTCGGGTTTCTAAAGTACTGGATGCTCTTTGGGTAGTGTTCAATGATGAAACATATATAAGCATGATCAGTCGTCAGACATAGAAGCTTCCTTCGAAACATACCAGTTCATAATATAGTTAGTAGCGTTTATGTTAGTTAAAGTACGGTTAAGGACCTCGCCTCTGATTGTGTTTCTAAAGATAGGCTCACTACCTTTGTTTGTAATTAACATATTGTTTGTATACAAAAATTGAAGCAGATGCTCGCCTTTTATGTTAATGTTACTACTTCCCTACACGGTGTGATGAGCGTTAGCATCCCACGCTATTATGAGGTTAGAGTGGTTATTGTTGCAATAGTTGATGACTTTCTCTACCACTTCTGGTGGTGTCTCGTCCTCATCCCCCGGGAAGTATGCAGAAGCTAAAATGAATTTACGAAATCCACCTTGAGGAAGATGAATTTCTATCTCGACCGTTGTAAGATCTCTGCAGATAAATTCATTCAATGGAAATATTTTCAGATGTTTTTTGAAAAGAATTGCGGTCCGCGGTCTTTCCACATCTGAGAAATAGATCAGTTTTGTATTTTTGTTTGACGATAGACCTTTTATTCTTTTACTGCCTGCCCACGGCTCTTGTATGAACGCAAGATCGTGAGCATCCTGTTCAATTAACCGGTTCAAATTAACTGAGGCCATTTCTGACCTGTGCAGATTTATCGATCTGTGATCTGTGCAGAACGCAACTTAATTTAGGTACTAGAGATTCTTGTTTTTATCATACAGGTGTTCTGTCTGACTTAGAGTCAGCTGGTGAATCAGACATTACCCTAGAGTCAGACATGGTGTGTGTACTATCCGAATTAGGATACGCTAATAAATCAGGCATGATCCTAGGGTCAGACATGGCATGTGTGCTGTCTGGTTTAGGATAAGCTTATAAATCAGGCATGATCCTAGAATAGAACATGGTGCACAGTTTTGTTGTTAGTTTATGTGATGCGTTTGGAAAAGCATCGCTCTCATATAAAACTTTATTGTTTTCCATACAATATTGATGGAGAAAATAGGGAGGTACATTGGTCAACCACAACAGAGCCCTGTGCTGTGGTAAGGCTATTGAAACTGGAGGACGCCCAGTATTCAGAGTTCCGTACTAGTAATCAAGCACCCCCTTGACCATGCAAAGCTTTCAGCGAACGTGTGTACCTTAGCTTTGGGTTTTGAACTTGATCTTGGCTTCGATTCTCACCGAGGACCTAACGGCATAAGAAACAATGCCGTTGAAGCTTCTAAGATCACTGAGTCTACTGAGCCATATCCCTGCGTCAAAGTACCAAGTCCATTAGATGGGTAACATATTTCTAAATTGAATCAAGTCTGCTTAGAAGGTTTGTAACTGTAATCAAAAGCGACTATTTCTAGCGAGTGAGACAAAAACATTCCCAATTAGTTTAGTAAAAGACAATAGTAGATTGTATTACTAGTGCGAAGCGTTAGTTAACTAACAAGAGTTAGTTAGTTAAGAGTCAATAACTCGCGTTTGGAAAACGCATTCGAACTAGTAATACACACTATTTTTTGTAACAAATGCAGAAAATTTATAAATATTTATTTAATTGTTAATTTAATCATTAATAACAAACAAAGTTATAAACAAATTTAAGATATTTAAATAATTACAGTGCGCCATCTTCGTTGTAAAAGTTGTAAACTATACTAGCTCGAAAAAATAAACATAAGAATCCAACTACGGGTTTTATAAAAAAACATAGTATTCCAACTAAGAGATCATCATAATTGTAAACTTTGAAAACCCAAATAAATTGTTTTTTCTTGCAATTCAAATGATGCAATGTGTTTATGTTGTTTTTACTATATGGTAAGTAATTTAAATTATTATTTATGCTATAAAAATATTATATATATTTTTTTTTTAAATAAAAACTGTTGTGTAATAGGGTTTAGAATATGTGTCGCAACAACACATAAATACCTTTTAAGACCTATGTCTAGACCTAGCTCCCACAAAAACTGGCATTCTAAGGTGTAGATTAACGCTTTTTTTTTTTAAACATCTGCGGGTTGAAGCCACCTGAGACTAAGTGTTCCGGCAAACTATTACATTTGTACGCAGCTCGGACAAAGAAGTCTCTCTGCGATCTGCCAGAATGACAGCGCGGGATCTTTACCGTTTCACCGGTTACGGCAGCCGATTGCCGAGTGGAACGGGGGTAAGAATAAGTTTGAGGCATGATGCCGCTGATTTCATCTGAGCACTGTTGATGACGATATATGTAAAAAAACGAGGACAACAACAGTGCGGTGACGTTGTAGGGAATCAAGTTTTGATATCAAAGCTCGTCACCCACAATTCGTATAGCCCGCTTTTGAACAGAGTCCAAGAGGGCCAAGATGGAAACAGAGGCAGCACCCCAAACTTGACAGTAGTACTCCATACAGGGACGAATATAGGACTTATAAACATGGAGCAATTGGTATGGAGTGAAAAATTTTTTGCATCTATTTAGGAGGCCGAGTTTTTTAGACGCGCTTTTTGCCATCGCCATTACATGATCGTTCCAGAGTAGGTCATTTGAAACTGTGACACCCAATAAACGAATGTTTTTACATTCACCTATTGGTTCATCACACATACTGAATAAAATATCTTTGGGGAACTCGGTCTTTGATCTGGAAACAATCAACAGCTGTGTTTTGATAGAGTTGAAACTGACCAGGTTTTGGTCACCCCAATCGGCGACTATTTTTAGGTCTTTATTCACGTTTATGGCAGCGTCTCTCCGGGCGGGATAAATTCATTCGTGCATTTTACCTTTTGAAGGAAGAGGATCGAACGACTTATCTATCACTATACTATCATTTATTGGGTTGCTGGTGATTTTCAACAATTCGTTGATATAAATCAAAAATAGGGTTGGGAATACTGAGCCTTGAGGTACCAGCGTTAATTAGTTTAGACTCAGAAAAAAATCCGTCCAAGGAGACCGAAATGTATCGGTTGGATAGAAAATTTTAAATCAGCTTCACAACATTGGGATGAAAACCATACGCAACGAGCTTGTTGATTAAGTTGGCATGCCAGACTGGATCGAATGCCTTGGAGATGTCTAAAGCGATAACGTATGACTCACCACCTTTATCAAGTATGCTGTTCCAACAATGCGCTACATAGTTTAACAGATCGGTAGTTGAACTTTTGTTTCGAATACCATATTGGCTGTCGGCTATTAATTGATTTACTTCCAGAAATTTTGAAATATGTGTATTAATATAATGCTAGCGATAGTAAACCTATTGGCCTATAATTTGAGATATCGGATTTTGGTCCCTTTTTGGGGACGGGCTTCGGCCAACTTCCAGCATGAGCGAAAAATATACCAGATTTGTAGGATTGGTAGAATATTTTAGTCAAAGTTGGTGCAAGTTCTTTGGAAAGGGTTTTCAAAATAATGTGTGGAATATTGTCCATTCCTGAGGATTTGTTGGTGTTTAACCCCTTTAAAAGTTTAGCGACTATTTTGGGTTTGAAGTGAAATTCATTCATATTAACTCCTGAAGACTGGATTTGGGGTATTTCTTTAGGAGTTTCCAAAACAGTGGAGTTTAGAGCAAAGCGTTCAGCGAACAAGTTAGCTTTTCTTGCGAGGTCATTGATGATTAAATCACCATCACTAATAAGGGGAATAGAAAATTTTGTACCAGAATTAAAAGAATTAATGGCACTGTAGAAACTCTTGTCAGAAACAGACATAGACGTTAGTTTTGAGGCCTTCGCTCTGTCAATTTCAGACTTTTCGTTTGAGATAATCTGGTTAGATGTTTTGTGGGCCTTTAGATATTGGGATCGATTAGAGGGAGTTTTGTTATGAATCCAAATATTAAATAATCTACGTTTGTTTCAGAGTGCCGTTTTGGCAGCTTTCGAATACAAATATTTTTGTTTGGGTTTTACTATGGAGAAAGGGACAAATTTATTGATAGCAAATTGGATGGTTTCTGTAAAGTTTTGAGCAGAAAAATTTACATTGTCAGTTTAAAAACAATGACGGTCGAAAGGGATACCATGGAAAAAATTTTGAAGACCACTCTTATCCATTTTTGAGTAGTGAAATGTTTTACAGGGCTTAGGAGCTGTAGTTTCAAGTAAATCAGTTTTGATAACTGATGAAATTAAATAATGATCAGAATTTCCAATACTACCTTTCGCGACATCGACACTCGTAATATCTGGTATTGTGGTAAGATAGAGATCAAACGACTATATATGATAAGCGGAGACGGAAAATCAAAATGAAAAAAAAATTTATATATATATATATATATATATATATATATATATATATATATATATATATATATATATATATATATATATATATATATATATATATATATATATATATATATATATATATATATATATATATATATATATATATATATATATATATATATATATATATATATATATATATATATATATATATATATATATATATATATATATATATATATATATATATATATATATATATATATATATATATATATATATATATATATATATATATATATATATATATATATATATATATATATATATATATATATATATATATATATATTATCAAATTAATTATCTCTTTCAATAAAAATTCCTACCTTGTCGGGTTTAAGACGTATTTAAGACGTATAAAAATTCCTACCTTGTCGGGTTTAAGACGTATAAAATCTATATAATAAAAATATATATATATATATATATATATATATATATATATATATATATATATATATATATATATATATATATATATATATATATATATATATATATATATAACGATATGAGATATAACGGAATTTGGCGGCACTCTCACGGTCGCATTTTTCGACCTACACCAAAATAATTTTTTGTGTGTGTTCCGGCAAATAATGTCTTAGACAAGTTCGTGAACTGGCCATATCCGGGTACCAGCTAAGCGGCTAGAGCCTAAAATGTCGAATAATCTAGGGCGCTATAACTTCCGTTTGAATAATAATATTTTAATAAAATTTATAAATATTAAATATTTGAACATATTTCTATCATTTTTATCCAGATGACTACTTTGGCGTTTCAGGTTCCTCAAAAATCAGCTGTTTTAAAAATTTACTAAACTTTGCTGCCCTTGATCTAGCTGAAATGGCCAAGCTCATATTTGAAAACTTTTTTTCACGTACTTAAAATACAAATATTTCCAAAATTTTCAAAAATAATAGTTTAAGTCTAACGGTTGAGACCCTACGGCTGTTGAAATGAAAACAAACGCAAAAGGCAATGCTTTCATCATGTTTCAGTTTATGTTATTTAAATTCATCTTAGCTTTTAAACATACTTTTCAACTATAGCCTCAAAAAATTTCAGCTTTCTAACCCAAAAGGTTCCATTTTTATAAGCATTATAATGCAACCCTTACAATAAAAATATCAACCCATTTAATACCATAGAAAAATTATCAAAATCTCTTTTGTTTTTATTTTTTTTACTAAGTAACCGTTTGAAAAAAGATTAAATAAGAACAAAAAAACACAACAACAAAAGATTATTTTGAAATAAAATTGTTTGATAATGTTATAAATTATGTGTGATGGTATAATTGTAGTTGTGACGTAGTTCATTTGATCTTTGGTGGATTTAATATGTTATTAAAAGTAGTTTAAACCAACTTAAATAAAACTGTTCCGAAATTGTATTGATGGAGTTAGTTCGGATAATGTATTTAATTTGGTTCGATAATTTTTTTGAATTATTCTGTTTCTACTTATATTAGGTAGATTTCATATAAAAATCTACCTATTGCAATGACCGTCATCTCGGAATTTCGGAAAAATTTGATGCCAAACGACTATATATGTAAAGCGGAGACGGAAAAACAAAAAAAAAAAAATTATATATACATATATATATATAACGATATGAGGTATAACGGAATTTAGCGGCACTCTCACGGTCGCATTTTTCGACCTAGACCAAAAGATTTTCTGAGCGTGTTGCGGCAAACAATCTCTTGGATAAGTTCGACAACTGGCCATATCCGGGTACAGGTTAAGAGTCTAGAGCCTTAAAACTGTCAAAAACAAAGCGTTATAACGGCCGTTTGGGGCAAAATATGTAAACAAAATTTATAAATATTAATTATTTGAACACATTTCTATCATTTTTTAAAAAGCCAAACATCTGTAACAAAAGGTTCTTTAGCTATCTGCAATAAACTGTGTGAAGTACAACGGCATTTAGCGGCACTTTCACGGTCGCATTTTTTCACTTACGCTAAAAATATTTTCTGGGTATGTTGCGGCAAACAGTTTCCTGAATATGTTTGACAATTGGCCATATCGGGGTACAGGTTAAGTGCCTAGAGCCCAAAAACTGTATAAAATAATGTTTATTTTTAAAGTTAGTTTAATACTTCTGTTTTTAATTAGTATTTTTATTTTTTATAAAGTAATCTGATAAATCCGATTCTAAATGCACACATAACTGTCTGATCCCGAAATCTACCTATTTCTAGCGGATATACCTGCCGCTCGGACTTTTTTATTTCGTAATATTTACAAATAATGTTTATTATCTATTAATTGTATTAATTTAAACAAAACTAATGCTTTGTAAGGGCGTCGTGTAAAAAAAAATAAAACTGTTGGCAGACATTTGTGATATATACAGAGTTGATTTAATACCCGTAAAACAATTTTGGAAAAAATGCATGAAATGTGCACTAATTGTGCATGGCACAATATGTCCGTGCACAAAATTGTTTATAACACATTTCATGCACATGATGTGCACCATACCATGCACATGTCGTAAAACGCCTTAGCACATATATGCACAGACATTTCCGACTCATGTGCATTAAATGTGCATTAAAATGTTCACAATATGTTCATTCACAGGTTTGCAGCAATGTATACCTTTTTCAGACACATGTTGACGGCATGTGCATCACCAGATTTACAGAAAAATCATATTTTGTTCAGAAAATTTTCAGGTTCATTTTAGGTTCACGATGAGTTTACAAAAGGTGCATGATTTTTCTGTATACTTCTTAGAAACATGTTTATAACATATTGCAAAATATCAAATAAATTCGTTAAGAGAAATATCATAACCTTATACTGACCAATGTGTAGTCATAACACAGCCGCTGTTATCATAGTATTTAAGCCGAGAAGCGATAACTAAAGTATATAATTGTAAACTATGTATATCTTAAATGGTTAGAACTCTAGTGAATTTTAACCAACTGAAATTTATATATTTCGTACACGGTCATTTCAACATGTTTCATGCGAATTTTATAAACAAATGCACAAATATAAAATTACACAGTGAACATTTGTTTAAAGTAAACATGTATACATGTATACAAAATGGGCATAAAACATTTTGTTTAAAGTTCTATGCACATTTTGTATACATGTTAACATGATTTAAAAATGTTAAATTAAAACAAATTTATATGACGTTAGTACTCAAATACATTTACACTTCAACTTAATTTTAAATATACACTAGAATATTTCCAAAAAAAAGTACAAAATTAGTCAAAATTAAATGTGCACGAAATGTGCACCATGCAAATGATGTTTGTCGGGATAGTAGATTCTTGTATAAGCTTAGAATGAAGGCAATTCTTCACGAGGATGAAGTTTCCCGGAACGAGCGTAGCGAGTGGAGGGAATCATCCGAGTGAAGAATTACCTTCATCCTAAGCGAATACAAGATTCTATTTTATCCACGACTTCAAAATATTTGGTTTTATTTCCAATTTTCCTGTAAAAGTTTAGCGGAAAAAAAACATCAAAAATGTAAATTCAGCAGTTATTTAAAGGTTTTTAATACACAATGTACAAAAACAAAGCAAACTTCTCTCGTTTCAGATTACCTATCAAATAATGCATTGTACATTTGAGTGCCGATGGGAAATAAATGTATACTTTGTAAACATAGCTGTATCGACTACCGAGATTTGGCCAAACATTTTTATGACATTTTATGACAAATATTATCATTGGTAAAATTGAAATAAAAAATTGATATGATATGTTTGAATACATTTCTGTCACTTGGTAGTTTTACTGCCATTTTTAGTTTGAATAGATAAATGATATGTTTTTACTATAACAGTATTCAATTTGCTAGATAAAACGTATCATGTTTTGGTTTTGTAATTTTACGTTGTGTATCAAACCCGATGTATTAAACCCGAATAAGAAACTGCTGAATTTCTGTATTTGTTGTTTTTCCGCTGCCATTTGGGTCACATACGATGTCATTTCTTTTTATCTTCTTTGTTTTTGTACATTGTGTATTAAAAACCTTTAAAAAACTGCTGAATTTACATTTTGATGTTTTTTTCCGCTCATATTATTTCTTTTTGTTGGTCTATATAAAAAAATATAACATCAACAGTTAATTAATATCCGATTTTTAATCCCTTACTAATCCTTATTAATTTACTCTCCATTCCATATCCAATCCATATCCAGTCCATATCCAATCCATATCCAAACCGTATCCAATCCATATCCAATTCATATCCAATCCATATCCAATCCATATTCAATTCATACCCGATCCATATCCAATCCGTTTCCAATCCATATCCGATCCATATTTAATCCATATTCCATCCATATGCATGCCATATCCAATCCATATCCAATTCACATCTAATCCTTATTCATATCCAAATCCATATTCATTGCATATCAAATCAATATACATTTCATATTTAATACATATCCAATCCATATCCAATCCTTATCCAATGCATAACCAATCTGTTTCCAATCCATATCCAAGCCATGTCCAATTCATATCCAATTCATAAAAATTTCATATCCAATTCATTCGTTCGCATCCAAATCCATATTCAACCCATATGAAATCAATATCCAATTCATATTTAATACATATCCCATCCATATTCAATCCATGTCCATGTCCATGTCATATCCATCCATATCCAATCCATATCCATATATATGTCTATATCCATATCCATATTCACATCCATATCCATATTCATATCCATATCCTTATTCATATCCATACCCATACATATCCATATGACAGATCAACTTGAGATTATTGTATTCTCCACTTGAAAAATTAAGCCATCAAAACATATTGGGTTCGAATGACATCGTAGCCATAATGTTCAAAAACATTAGACTAAAGAGATTAAACTACCTCACTACTACACTCAAAACATTTCGAAATACTTTTCAGAAACCAAATATCTGGCTAACGAACAGAATCAGCCCTATCTTAAAACCTCTAAAAAAACAACATCCAACAGACAACAAAATATGAAGTCTACCTAAAAACAATCTTTATTTGCAAGAAAACCAATTATTTTGCGTTTGAGAAACATAAACAGCTGATTACAACAACTGTACAATTTTTTTGGAAAAAGTTTTATTGTAGATTTTTATTTTCAAATTATAGTGAATAATTTCAGAGTAAAAGCTACACTACACGAACACAAACAACAAACATTTACTAATGTTCACCAACGTTTGCTAACAACCTATCTGCACCTACCAAAAATTTTCTAAAAACAAATACTTGCTACATAGCATTTGTTGAAGTTCCGCAAATTTTACAATAAAAACATGGACAGCGGTTGTTTGTCAATCAAATGAATTATTAAAAACAATTACACAATTTTATAATATTTTAACATAAACTATTTTTTTTTCAAAAGCATTTTTTTGAGTACTTTTGTATTATAAAAACTCGCAAATTTCCATCGAAATTTTTGATTTGCACAAATAAAACAGCATGAGACGCCCAACTTTGATATTGCAGATATGAAATCTGCAATCGCCATTTTATTTAAAATAATTACCAATATATATTTTGTTTTATTATTTTGATACAAATTAAAATAAAATAGAGATAATTATTATAAATTTTATAACAATTACATAAATAATTCATAATTGACATTTTATCGTTCATTAATATAATTTTTGATACAAGATTTCAAATAAAAAAATATGAAACGTTAATACTAAGTTTACACCAGTATCTAATTTGCTACGTTTCAAATTTGCTAGCCATTTTCACCATCATACTTTTTAAAATAATGTTTTTCAAAATTTGATTTTCTCATGGTTAGCTGTAAGATAAGTGCTCGTAAAAATTTTAGTTTGAGCTGTTTTTTTTGAATAATTTTTTTTGTTGTATTAAAAAACTCGCCAGTTTCTACCGAAATTTATGATATCGCCATATTGAAATACATTTTACAAAGATAGCATCGAAAAAATAAACAAGTTTGTTTATTTTATATTTTTATATGTATTTCTATAGAACTGTTAAAGAATTTAATCAAATTCACTAGTTGTGGGACTACTACAATTACAATGAAAGATATACGCATGGAATTAATATTTTCTTTAGTAGTCGTGGATACTTGTATGAGCTTAGAATGAGCGCAGCGAGTGGAGGGAATTATCCGAGTGAAGAATCGCCATCATCCTAAGCGAATACAAGATGCTATATTATCCACGACTGTAAAATATTTCGTTTAATTTCCAGTTTTCATGCAAAAATTTGTATCGCCATAGTGAAATAAATACATCAAAGATAGCGAAAAACAAAACAAGTTTGTTGTTTAAGTTGTTAGGGAAATATTTAATAAACTATAGAGCTGTTAAAGAATTTTAATCAAATTCAATAGTTGTGGAATGAATACAATTACAATGGAAGACATACGCATGGAAAGCATATATTATTTAGTAGTCGTGGATAAAATAATTTTTTATATTTCCTATACATAATGAACTATTTTAAACTTCCTAAGTTTGTATAAAACACACCTTTTCTACCGGTTTTTATGGCGTTATTCCTTTACGTCCTCTGTTTATTACTTTATGCCCTCTTGTTGTTACTTTAAACCCTCTTCTTGTTACTTTACGCACTCGTTTTATCAAGTATACAAAATGTTGTATGTACCACAGCTATACAGCTAATTTAAGTCCTAGCAAACTGTTGTTGCAACACAATTTCTACACAAACAAAACAAACTAAAATATGATTTTAACCGTTAGATATTTGTAAACTTTAAAGCATAAAACATTCGTTGGATATGGAACATGATCCAAACATGTCTTTGAATTTTAAAATTTGTCACAGAGCTTGTGTTCGGGGTTGTTATAATTTCGTTTAAAAATCCATTGTCGTGTGAATGGTGACGTAAAGATATTAAACTTTGCATACCGGATCTATTCTGTTACTGAAAAAGAAGAACTAGAAGTAAAAATTGGTTTCTGTAGCCAAGAAACAAGTGCGTTGTTGTTAACATCGACCCTTCAAATTTAGTTGTCTGAATTAACTACCTACAGCTAGTTTAACATATTTGTTTAGCACTTGTTTTATACGCAGGTTACTATAAATTTAAAAAAATAAAAGATTTAATTTTATTTCTATGATCACTCAATATATTTCGTCTTCTTAGGACATCCTCAGGAGTAAAATTAAATTTTTATTTGTTTTAAATTTATATTAACGTGCGTATAAAACAAGTGCTAAACAAATATGTTATTCAACGAATTACGCCAAGAGCCTTCGGTTATAAAAGTGTAAACTATACAGCTAGTTTAATTTTTAAAAATGATAGCGTTTGGAAGAATTAATCAGTTTATTTTGAAGTTATTTCATAACAGATAACAAAAGATAAATATTTTGTCAACAAAACACGGATTTCATTTCCAAAATATCTAAAAACACCAATTGTTTCACAACTAAATGTTTTTATATGTCTTAAACTTGCCCCTTTGGTAAAAAAATCACCTTTGTCAATCTCTACTTGGTATCGGTATAGATTAGATGTGTGAAAGACCAAACTAAAAAAAAAACGATTTCAAAAACAAAACTGTTTTGGATGACATTACTTATATAAGTAAAGGTTGCTGTTAAAAAAACTATTGTTGCTGTACGATAACCTCTAACAGATATTTTTATACGTTTTGTATTATTTTGAAACTATGTTTTAAATAAATTACATCACTTGCGATGATTTATCGCCTTTTCGCCAGAATGTGTTTAGGGTCACCAGTTAACGATTAGATGGCGTTTTAAATAGTGATAATTATGATCCTAATATTGCATTGTTTCTAACGATACAATGCAGTATCGAAGATAGAATTATGAAACACCATTTGAAGAGCTTTAGTACAGAGAATTCAAATATACTAAAATATTATATTTCACAAAGTACGCCATCAAAAGTATAAGGTTTGATTCGAACTTAGTTTTCACGGTTGTTTGACCTTCATTATTTTTGTGTTAATTGAAGAAAAATAAATTTTGAGTAAATCATCCGAACTTCAACATCTGTGTTGAACCAAATCAGCAGCATTTCTTTATTGAGAGTTGATACTGAATTTATTGTGGGTTCTGCTATTAAAGCAGATTGATCGGGAGCCTAATAATAGAAATATTTCTAAAAACTCTAAACATATGAATTTTGTTAATGCATTTTGATCAAAACGAGAAAACTCTACAATAATTTTGATTGAGGCCTAACAATGCCTGTCATTCGATTTTGATGAAACTCGGTTTTCTGAGTAATCCCAGTTTAAACCACTGCCGACTAATAGGAATAGATGAAAATACGGACATCTCAGCCGAAATCAAAAAAATTTGATGTACCTTAATGTTTAGAGCCCACACATATAGTTATATGATGGCTCGATTCTTCGAGCAAGCAATAACTTGCCATCATCAATACTTACTAGCTAAAATACTTGCTAGCTAAAATTCAAGAATACTTGCTAGCTAAAGTTCAAGGAATTATTGAAAGCTAAAAAAAATTTAAATATCAACAAAAACTGGTAATAATTTGAATTATTACTTCGATCTAAAGGTATAACAATCACGAGCCAAATGGGAAAATGTTACCCCAACCTTTTTGACATTCTCGTCCTTTTAGGTCCTAACCATTCTAAAAAAGCATAACAAAAAAAAGTCTGTCTGTCTACCGGTCGGCCGTCATAATCGACAAAAACTAGAAAATCGTTTTAGCGATTTCAAAAACTTTTGTTTCTGAAAAAGGTTTCGTTATTGGTAAACAACAAAAAGAGGATAACTGTACCGAAAGTGAGGCAAAAAAAGGTATATGGGCTATTATTTTGAAAACGTACATTTTTTTGTTGATTTTTAAATTTTTGATTTTTAAAAAATCTGAAATTTTGATATATTGTTGGCATTGACAAAAGGAAAAAAGTTATTTCTGCTTTTATTTTTTGTGTACTCTGAATCGCAGTTATGCGCGGTTGAATTTTGAGGCTTTTTCACGTAGTTTTTGGTAATGGTAGCAATGTTTTGTGAATAGGTGCCACAAATTTCATCCGACTTACGTATATTTTTGCAAGTAAAAAGGAAAATAATTGAATAATTGAAATAAGTAAGTTTAAAATTAATAACTTTTCTCTTTTCCGCTAGGCGGCGCGTAAAACCTTGGTTTACTTCAAAGCTCATATCTCAAAAAGCAGGCTTTTTTTTTTTTTGTTTTTCACAAATTTTAAAGTAAACATATGCAGCTATAAAATTAAGAAATAAAAAGTCAGCAATTCAATATGGATTTTTTCTTACGATTTTTTAAAGTTTGGTATATGAAAAATTCACATGTGTTTTTTTATTAAGTTAATAATCCTGTACTAAATGTGGATCTAATAAATTAAACATTTCATATTTTAACACCTGCAATAAATTTGAACCATTTTCTGTGCGGCGTAATGGTTAAAAACTTATTAAAAATTAATTTAAGTTAAGTGGTAAAATAAAGGAATTTTAATTATTAAAAGGGTGTGTAAAATGTTTATTCATTTTAAAAAATGTCTATTCAGCCCCTTTTTACTAATTAAAATCTCATTAGAGGCTCATAATTTTAACATTTAAAATTTCTAATGACGCCCACAAACGGTTTTTGACCAAATTATACTTGCATCCAATCAAAATATATTAAATTGTACCTACCTAATTTTACCTCATTCTACCTATGTCAAAACTATTTCAAGGGTATATATATACATTGATTGGATTGCCTTATAATCAATTATATTCCAAAATATTTAGCAGACATAACGTTTAGAAAAGAAAATAATAGAAATGCCTTTCAAATTGTGCTGTAACTTGTACGGTCTCAAAAATCATCAGCGGACATCAAAAAATGTGAAACTGGTCACACCAGCTGTTATTCAAAAAGCTGCGACCCTAAATTTTACTTTGCGTGATGACCAGTTTATATGTGAAACATGTCGCACTTATATCTATAAAAATAAGGTAAATTTAATTATTTTATTAAAATGAATAAAAATTCATATGCAACTAATATTTTCTATACAGCAGCTTTCATGTTCGGAAACTATCGTTTGTGAAATTATTTCTATAAATCAGGATGTTGAAAATGTTCCAACGAACGAAAATATTCAAAAACCTCCAGCATCTTTAGATCCATCACCAGTTTCGGTTGATACTATATCTCCACCAGTTACTGAACTACTTAATGACATTTGAGAAGATATTAACAATGTTCTTGGAAGGTTAGCCGAATCTCCTATCAAACAAAATCATATTACAACAGGAAGTTATAAAAAAATTGCAAGTGTCACATCGGCAATAAGTCAAAGAATATTTCAAGTAGATTCAGTTAAAGTGTTATCACCAAACGAGGAATGTGAATATACATCATGGCTTATGAACCTTAAAAAAGAGTTTAAAGATGCCAGCTGTAAATCAAAACAAGCGTTTTTGTTGACAACTCTACCACGTAAATTTTGGTCAAGTCAACGTTTCCAGGATGAATTTAATGCATCAAGACGACTGGTAGAATTCGCCATGGATCTGTTGGAAACAGTAGGTCCTTACAGTTGGCCTCAAAGCAAACAAGTGCACAGTTTGTCACAAAATATAGTAAAACAAATTCAAACATACTTCTTATCAGAGGAAATTAGTAGAACACTGCCTGGCCTTAAAGATGTTGTTACTATTACAGAAGGATCGACAAAAATTAAGAAATCAAAGCGGTTGGTGTTATGGACCCTCACCGACATCTACGAAATGTTCTTGGAAGAAAACAAAGAACTCAAGGATTCCACTGTTTTTTACCGGATAACACTACACCCGATAAAATAATTGCCAAAATGTTTTCTTTTTCTGATGATCATAAATATTTCAATTTAAAGGCAAAAAAAAATATATAAATTAATTTTTTAATGTATTTATTTATAATATTGATTAAATTATAATGTTTATAGGAAAAATATTTTTTTAATGTTTTTTTCTAATGTTAGTGTTGGTGATGTTGAAATTATAACAAAATCTTCGATCATTGGGATCTCCAATTCTTATTCTGAATAAAAACCTGTTTCTCAATCAGAAATACACAAAAAATGGTTCAAATTTTTTGCAGGTGTTAAAATATGAAATGTTTAATTTATTAGATCCACATTTAGTACAGGATTATTAACTTAATAAAAAAACACATGTGAATTTTTCATATACCAAACTTTAAAAAATCGTAAGAAAAAATCCATATTGAATTGCTGACTTTTTATTTCTCAATTTCATAGCTGCATATGTTTACTTTAAAATTTGTGAAAAACAAAAAAAAAAGCCTACTTTTTGAGATATGAGCTTTGAAGTAAACCAAGGTTTTACGCGCCGCCTAGCGGAAAAGAGAAGAGTTATTAATTTTAAACTTACTTATTTCAATTATTCAATTATTTTCCTTTTTACTTGCAAAAATATACGTAAGTCGGATGAAATTTGTGGCACCTATTCACAAAACATTGCCACCATTACCAAAAACTACGTGAAAAAGCCTCAAAATTCAACCGCGCATAACTCCGATTCAGAGTACACAAAAAATAAAAGCAGAAATAACTTTTTTCCTTTCGTCAATACCAACAAAATATCAAAATTTCAGATTTTTAAAAAATAGTTGTTTTTTTTTCGATGTACGTTTTCAAAATAATAGCCCATATGCAAATTTAAGGAGCTTAATTATTGTATTAAAAGGGTGTCAAAAGAAATCGTTAAATTATTTTCATAACTTTTGTTACACAATTTTTTTGACAAACATAAATTTGGAAACATTTTGAATTAGAAACATCTGACGAATAATAGTATATTATTGAATTAGGAGCTAAAGTTGTACTTTTTGTGTTGAGTCTATAGTTTGGGAAAATTACAGACGAAACACAAAATGTCACTTTAGCTTCGAATTCAATACACTATTTTTTGGCAAACGTTTCAATTTGTTTAAAAATATAAAATTAATGCATCAAATTTTTTATAAATATGTTTTAGGTAATAAATTTTCTGAAATTAATTTTTATTGATTTTAATTCAATTAGTAAAATTTATTTTAATTCATTAGTAAAATAAACGCCAGGTGTGTTTTAATCATTCCAGGAGGTATCCCAGGCATCCAAGATATTAAAATTAGTTGCCAGCAGGTTGCTTGCAGTTTTATGTGGAGGTTTTCTTGACTTCAATCGACAACTAGAGTGATCACCGTAATATTCGTGCAAGGGTAAGGTGGTGTTGTTTGTTACCTTTTTATGTTCACGCATGAGCGCATGCAAGCGTCTGAGTGCAGGTGGAGCGATATTGCTTAACACAGGGAGCCAAGGTAAAGGAGTGGACCTGATAGTATCAGTAATCGTACGCATCGCGCCATGCAGCTGACAGTCAACTTTTGGAGTATGTGTGCTATTCAACCAGACTGGTGCGCCGTACTCAGCGACCAAGTAAATCAGACTTAGAGCAGTTGTGTGGATGGTGGCTGGAGTAGCACCCCATGTCGAGCCTGTCAGTTAGTGCAATATGTTGTTTCTCGTTTTAAGTTTTTTTGACGTATTCTCTAGGTGGAGTTTAAGAGGAAAGTAGAAACAAGAACTCTCGGTTTTACAAAGATTAGGAAATAAGCTCCACGTTCGAAAACAGTCATTCCTTATCGCCAGGTCAGTTAAAAGCAAATCTTCCAAGACACCCATGTCTTTGTTTTGAGTGGCCAGTGTCCAATCATCAGCGTACCCAAATTTCTTTGATGTTGTCTCAGAAAGGTCATGGATGTACAAATTAAAAAGCAATGGCACCACTACGGAACCCTGTGGCAAACCATTGTTAGGCATTTTGGATCTACTACAGGAATTATTTAGATGAACTTTGAATACACGATTAGGCATGTTGTTAATCAAACGTGAGATGGTGCTACAAGGTATTGCATTGAACAGCTTATATATAATCCCCCTATTCGCCAGACTGTGTCATATTGTTTTTGATACCCAGCTTCGATATAGGATGTTAAAGCGAGCAGTTGGTCAGTGCAACTGCGATTGGGATGGAAACCAGCTTGTTCGACTGTGATCTAGTCATTCAATATTGGTACGATACGGTTGTATATGAGTTCTAGTAATTTGTAGCAAGTTCTCAAAAGTGCGATTGGATGATAGCTTCCTGGTTTATTAGATCGTGTACCTGGCTTAAGTTTCACTATCACTTTCGTAGTTTTAAAGTGTTTTGGAAGATTGCCGGTTTCTAGGATAATCGAGAAAAATTTAGTAAGCCATTGTTTTACATTTTTTCCAGCATTTCTAGAAATTCTGGAAAAATACCATCGTAGCCTGCTGCTTTTCCGTTTTTTGTTTGGGACAGAGTTGATCTAGTTCTTCGCTACTAAAAGATTTCGTATACTTCAATGGTAACGAGCAATTGCGCTTCATTTCTCTTAATTTACGTTTAATTGTTCTCTTATGAAGGCGATTAATAGAAGAACGAGACATGTTCACGATATGATTTGCAATGTCCTCTGGATTTATTTCATTGTTAGCACGAGTGATGGAGTTTGTGCCACCCAGTTTCCGAAGGAGACTCCAAGCTTCCCTACTTGCATGGAAAAAATCAATGTTTTCAACAGCGCTAATTCGCTTTTGCTCCTCGCGGCGTCCAGTGAGTAAATTAAGTCAACAGCCACGTCTGCCTCACCAATACTAAGGTACTCCTCATATAATTTATCGCTCTCTCTCTCTACTCCAGCCAGTAACGTTTCGTTAGAAACAATGCAATATCAGGATCATAAGGATCACTATTTAGAACGCCATATAATCTTTAAGTTGTGTTTCCAAATACATTCTGGCGAAAAGGCGATAAATCATCGCAAGTGATGTAATTTTTTTAAAACCTAGATTCAAAATAGAACAAAACGTATAAAAATATCTGTTAGAGGTTATCGTACAGCAACAATACTTTTTTAACAGCAACTTTAACTTATATAAGTAATGTCATCCAAAACAGTTTTGTTTTTGAAATCGTTTTTTTTTAGTTTGGTCTTTCACCCATCTAATCTATACAGATACCAAGTAGTGATTGACAAAGGTGATTTTTTTTACCAAAGAGGGCAAAATTAAGACATATAAAAACATTTAGTTGTGTTATGATTGGTGTTTTTAGATATTTTAGAAATGAAATCTGGGTTTTGTTTCCACAAATATTTAGCTTCCGTTATCTGTTTCATATTTTCCAAAATAAACTGATTAATTATTCCAAACGCTATTGTTTTGAAAAATTTGAACTAGCTGTAGGTAGTTAATTCATCCATGTGTCACAACAACACATAGGTACCTTATAAGACCTACGATCCTAGTTCCCTAGGACCCTAGAAAAAGAATATGGTTGATGATGGATCCGATTTCAGCCGAGCACGAACGGTCAAGTTCTAAGCAAAGCACAATGTAGCTTTTCTTGTTGGGTTAGTGACGATTAAATCATTATCAAGAAGATTTGGTACCAGACTTTAAAGAATTAATGGCAGTGTAAGAATTTTTGTCAGAAATGGACATGGTAGAAAGTTTTGCCGCTTTCGCTCTGTCAGTTTCTGTTTTTTTCGTTTTCGATTATCTGGTTCGATATTTTATAGGCATTTATTTATTGGGAACGATTTAAGGGATTTTTG
Organism: Diogma glabrata; assembly: GCA_963693315.1. Lineage (NCBI taxonomy): Eukaryota > Metazoa > Arthropoda > Insecta > Diptera > Cylindrotomidae > Diogma > Diogma glabrata. Next base: position 20,609 of record CAVNZG010000940.1, read on the forward strand.
TTCAAGTATGAAGTATTCTATCGTTATTTATAAGAACCAATTTGGCTGCCTTGGAAAACAAATATTTTTGTTGGGACTTCAGAGTGGCGTTTGAGATATGTTTTGCTTAGAGATGCATATGTTTAATGCAGATATTTCTGCTTCTTATTTTTCAGAAATAAAACACGTGGATATGCGCAAGTTTACTCCATTTATTGTTACGAAGACTGATCTATGGGTTTTGAGTAAATCTAAGGAAGCAACAAAATTTTTGAAAGTATAAACATAACAAAACTCTTGCAAACGTTAGATCTTTAAATAGAAATGTATGTAGACAACTAACAGATGCAAAAAAAAAATCTATTTATGACGGAAAAAGCTACTAAATTTGCAGAGCACGCAAAGTAGGTGGTTCACGCAATTTTCATAAAGCCATTAGTAGAACCTAATTTGCAACCTATACCGATTCCTCTAGTTTCTTACAAAATGAGGCGGATCATTTTTCGTAAAAATATAATCCGGTAAATACTTTTACAAACTTAAAATAAAAACGCATCTGGGCCAAATAGTTGTACTTCAGTTATTTTTAAAATACTTGCTTAGGAGTCCTCACTAAAATTTTCTATTTGTTATATAAGAAGGAAATTTTCGGAAAATGGTTAGTGTACATCCAGTTCCAAAAAAAGGGCTAAAACGGATCTAACATATTACAAACCCACATTAGTCTTGTCGGTTGTTGCTAAAATATTTTAAAAATGCATTATTTTTAATATTATGAGCTTCTTAAGTCGTCAAAAATACTTCATGAAAAACTTCATGATACCGTTAAGAAAAAATGACGGGGCATTTACCTTTTTTGTCACACATATCTGGAACAAGTCGCTTGATAGTACCAAAGCATTCGACAAAGTTTAACTCAACAATCTTATGTCCGAATTGATATGCTAAGACTAAGACGATCTGAAAGTAAATTTCAAGTCAATGTCGACGTTTTTTCATTACATATTTTTTCAAGCAATACATGAGTTTTTCTTCCGGTTCATCCCAACTCATTTTCTTATCTATATTAATGACTTACTGAATTCAATGATTCATCAAGGTGTAATGGAGAACTGGGCCCCTTGGAAACACTAATGGATCAGTAGAGGAAGGCCGCGCACCTAACGAGGTTAATTACCCTGAACTAGCTTCAGCATGTGGTTTTGAGAAAGTATACCTGCCACCCCAGCACAAATAAACAGTGTGCGCGTGTTTCGAAAACCATGCAGATTAGAAACAAAAACAAAAGGAGACTCTGGCGAGCATCAACGATGAAGAAGCCACGACCGCGATTATTAAATGATATTTTTGTAAAACATTAGGTAGGATTAAAGGCCAAACAAATACCAAAACATATATATATATAATAATAAAATATAAGAAAGAGACTCACCCCATGACTTTAGCAGATCCAGCCTCTCTTCACCTTCCTTACTTCTAGCTTATCATCATATGCATCTTAACAACCGAAAATGGTTTGTGTTGATTAAATAATCCAAATGTAATAAATCGTCGTTGAAAAATGAAGTAATTGTTGCGTCAACTGAAATGACTATTGTTGAGCCAAAATCTTAAAATATCAATGATCAATAATCCTGAATTGTTGTTCAATCGATGGAATTGTTGCGCCAAAAAAAATGTCAAGGAGATTGTTGAACCAAAATTATGAAATATATAGTCAATAACAATCAGCCACAATCATGAATCAATGTTAAATTGATGGAATTATTGCGCCAAAAATAACCAATAATAATCAGCAACAATCACGATTTGATGCTAACTCGATGGAATTGTTGCGCCAAATATGTCAAGGCGATTGTTGAATTTCATAAAAGTGATCAGTCCCTATAGAATACTTTACCACTTTATCAGGCATTTAATTGATTTTTGGTTGAACTGAAGTTGGGTAAAGTTTTAATAAAAAATATTTCAACCTGACTGGCAGTCAAATCCGAGTCCTCCGAGCTCCTATTCAGTTGATTTACTAATAGTCCACTCAATTTTAGTATTGTCAAACATTTTAAGACAGGTCATATTGTATTTTACTGTTTGTCATAAATACCGTATTAGTAAGGTCCTATGTTTAAGGTACAATTATTTTCTTTCAGTAAAGTGACAAAATAAATTTTGATGTATAGATGGAATAGTATTACTAGGATTTTATACCGAAATTGTTTTGCAAAATTGATGTACCTGAATATATGACACCGTGTGGATTTAAGAATAATTTCGATTAGTGGTGGATTAGTTTACTAATTTTAAATCATTGATCTTCCAAAACTAATAATAGACCAAGCTCCCACGCCACTTTAGTCTACCTCACATGTAACCTCTGTGAAATAGGGTTTAACTTATAGAACCTATTTCAGAAAATAACTATCCAGTGGCCGACTTTCTCATTTACGATAATTAATATTTTTAATTAATTTTTGTAATCACTAATTACAAAAGCCTACTTATTTGGAATGTAACATCGCTGAAATTTCTTGATATAATTGAGACTTAATTATAATTTAAGAAAATTTTACTCTGCCTTAAGGTTTTTGTTTTTAAGTACCTGGCAGACCTAATTAAATGGATGAAAAATTGATGCCACACTCAGAAAAAAGAGATCCCTTATTTAACGTAAAGTATGTGTAAATTTAACTGAAAATGACGTACGAATTGAGCCAGTGCAACGTAGGCATACGTAAAGTAAACAAAATTTACGAAGTAAAATTTACTTAATAACATTGTAAAAAGGTCAGTTTTTAATTAAGCTTGTGCGAAAGCAAATTTTACGTAGACCCCACAAGCAAATATATAAAAATACATGTAGCCCTTACGTAGCGTAATGTAATTTCGCTAGTAGCACATTAACTATTTGCTACGTAAAACAGAGTGATATGTAAAAATTAAACTATTTTAGTAAAATTTACAACCCAGCAAGCACACCGCAAAATGTTTGGGCTGTTATGCTAGTATTATGCTACCATCTTGTCTCACAAAAAAAAATTAATTTTTTTGCAATTATTAATCGTTTTTTTATCAATTCAGGCGGATTATACACGTTCATGATCAACAGCGGTTAAGAAAGGCCCTGTAAAGATAAAATGCTATTTATTATTAATATTTATTTTGGACTTAACCCGGATTCAATCCCCAGACCTCTGTGTACAAGGCAGCAACATTAACCATTCGTCTATCTAAATAATTATCTACATCAATTTATTTATGAATATTATATTATGTTGATGCTTAAGTTTAGGACGGTCGAGGGTTCGATTCCCAGACTGACCACTACTTATTTTTACTAGGAGGGCCCGGCGTACTTCGCTACGCTTATAAATAAAGTTTTCGCGTTGACATTTTGTTGACGTAGAAGCAATGATTTCAAAAAGTGGTAATGAGAAATAGCATATAATTTTTAATTTTTCTTTTTAAATATATGAATGAAAAATAATCAGAACTCTAGCTGATCAGTTCGGATACATGAAAAATTAGCGATCAAATAAGTTTTCAAGTAAGCTTATTTGATCTCTAACTTATTTGATCGCAAATTTGTCATATATCCGAACTGATCAGCTAGAGTTCTGATTATTTTTCATTCATATATTTAAAAAGAAAAATATAAAAATATATGCTAGCATATCTCATTACCACTTTTTGAAATCATTGCTTCTACGTCAACAAAATTTCTACGCAAAAACTTTATTTATAAGTGTAGCGAAGCACGCCGGGCCCTCCTAGTAATAAAAATTCTAACAATCTCTCAAACTATCATACCAAACACACACATTACAAAATTGTCGAAAAAAACAAAGAAAAATAACGTCTATACTCTACCAAATCATTGCATAAACTGAAAAAAAAAAAATATAAAATACTATAAACAAAGAAAGACTTTAAATTCTAACAATCTCTCAAACTATCATACCAAACACTACAATTACTACACATTACAAAATTGTCGAAAAAAACAAAGAAAAATAACGTCTATACTCTACCAAATCATTGCATAAACTGAAAAAAAAATATAAAATACTATAAACAAAGAAAGACTTTTCACAACACATTCATTTCATCTATTATAAAAAAAACAAACAACTCTAACTCTTTGAATACGATAAACTTTAAGAAATGAAATTTAAAAACACTGAAAATAAAATATAAAATACTATAATAAAAATTCTAACAATCTCTCAAACTATCATACCAAACACACACATTGCAAAATTGTCGAAAAAAACAAAGAAAAATAACGTCTATACTCTACCAAATCATTGCATAAACTGAAAAAAAAATATAAAATACTATAAACAAAGAAAGACTTTAAATTCTAACAATCTCTCAAACTATCATACCAAACACACACATTACAAAATTGTCGAAAAAAACAAAGAAAAATAACGTCAAAACTCTACCAAATCATTGCATAAACTGAAAAAAAATATAAAATACTATAAATAAAGAAAGACTTGGACGATCCCATTTGATTTGATTTGAGGGGAAGCAGTTGAATTCAAAAATACATTTAAATTCGTCTATAACTTTTTTATTTATGATCCGAAAAATCCCAAAAATCTCTCAGATCTAGGTTATACTAATATCAGTTAGCAGTGCAAATTTGGAATGAATGAAAATTAGAATAAAAAAGCCTTAGGCTGTACAAAGTATAAAGTTAGCGTATTAATATATAAGATTACATTTTAATTATTATTTTTAAAATAAAATGATTCCTTTTTCATAATTCATAAAAATTCAATTTATCGATACTGTAGTTTTTTTAAATTATATAGACCCAAACATTTTAAATTTATTCCAACAATAATAATAATGTAACTCTAGTAACACAGAAATAACAATTATATATGCCAAATTATTTTTGCCAAAACATTGTTCTGACATTTTTTGCTCTCAGGTCAATTTATTATTTGACATTACGTGTTTTATTTGGTCAAAAAAAAGTAAATTTTCGCCCTAAGAAGATTTTTTTTAAGCTATAGAGCATAAAATACAACAAAAAAAAGAAATAAATATGTCTCTCAAAATTAGTAAACAAACAAAACGCCACGCCAAGACACAAGAACGTGTGCTGCTTAAATTGATAGTTATACTACATTTACATATGTAAATTTTACTATTATTTTAAGTTTAATATGACTTTAATACTCGAAATCATACCTAATTTTCAAACTAAGAAAACGTAAAATTAAAGATATCGTAGTAGAATTAATTAAGGATGCATTTGCATGCATAATCAACTTCCAACTTCGAGATGAGTTTGTCAACAACTTCAACTTTTTTTTCAGTGTATGGCATCAATTTTTCATCCCTATACAAAAATCTCAATTATGTCAAGAAATTTTAGCGAGGTTACAATTCCAAATAAATAGGCTTTTGTAGTTTTTTTTTTTAATGCGTTCATGCTCCATGTAGGAGCGTTGCCAGACTAATCAGTTTTCAATATTCACCACGGTCATTCACAACAGTGACATAATTACCATGGCAGCCGATTTTTTAAGGTCGTTCATTACGTCACCTCGCGGTCGCCTACTCCCTGGGGTACTAACATACATTTTTGAAATCATTCCAGACTGTGAATCGGCTCGTTGAACATGCCCAAACCAAGCAATCCTATTAGAACGGATACAACCTATTATATCAGGACCCTCAAGAAGGTCTCTGATCTCAAAGTTATATTGGGTTCTATACTCTCCATCGTCTGTCTTAAGTGGACCAAAAATGTAGCGTAGGATCTTACGCTCAAATACAGATAAATGCGATTCGTCATTTTGTGTAAGGGTCCATGTTTTTGACCCATACATCACAACCGGTCTAATCAATGTCTTGTATAGTTTGAGCTTGGTGTTAGTTGATACATACGGTGATCCAAGGAGAGGCTTAATTGAGTAGAAAGTTCAATTACCTGCAGCAATTTGAGCTTTAATATCTGTAAGTATGCTGTTGTTTGTTGTTTGAGTCAAGCATTGATCCCAAGTATTTAATAGATTCAACTTCCTCAATTCGTTCATTGCCGCACATCAAATCTTTCTTCTCTGCCTCTCTTGAAACATTCATATGTTTGGTTTTACTGTAGTTAATATGAAGACCAATTTTTCTAGCACCACTCTTAAGCGACTTGAAAGTCTCACTCATAACAGCTTCACTTCGGCCGAGGATGACTACAATATCAGCGTAAGCGATCATCTGTACTAAGTTTATTGGTAAGATATTGTTGTTAGTCGGTAGTTTCTTTTGACGGCACACATATTCCAAGGCTAGATTAAAAAGTATAGGAGAGATAGCATCACCTTATCTTAAACCGGAGTCGACTTTAAAAAACTTTGATATTTCGTTCTCTCTTTTGTAATTAGTGATTACAAAAATAAATTAAAAATATTAATTAACGTAAATGAGAAAGTCGGGCACTGGATAGTTATTTTCTGAAATAGGTTCTATAAGTTAAACCCTATTTCACAGAGGTTACATGTGAGGTAGACTAAAGTGTCGTGGGAGCTTGGTCTATAAGGCCAAAAATTCTTGCATAGTTTTTCTATGTTCATGTTTTCACATAATTCATGTTCACATTTTTCACATCCCAACAACCAAGTTACGTATACTATTATGCATATTAAGAAAAGTAAAGAATCGTGAACAAAACATTTCAACTAATTTGCTCCGTGTAAAAAAATAATCGTGTATAAACAGGTTCCAAAATGTTTTCAAAATCGTGCAAAAATAGATTTGAGTATATTTATTTATTGATATATAACCAAATGATATTTTACATTTATTTATACAAAATAAGTGAGTGAATCCCAAAATAAATCTTATTATTTATGATAAAAACACTAACAAAACTTTTGTCAAAAAAAAGTGATAATAGTGGCTGCAATTTTATCAATAGTATCTATAAACAAACAGTTAAGTTCAATTTTAAAGCTAAATAATAGATATATTGCAATAAAAGTTATTAAATTTTGTTTATCATAAATCATTTATTTATTATTTAACTTAACAGATATTATTTATAAAATGCAGGGACTGTTATCACTGTTTTTGGCCAATCTTGTATTAATATTTTTATTATTAATATTAGAAATTATTCTAGGATTTACTACTTATGTATTTACCCTGAATATATTTAAACATATTGTTTTGTGATATATCATTATTCATTTGTACAATGAATAATGACCGAACTTAAAAGTAAACATCGGCAACTCGCCGAAACCGATTTGGACATTCGACATATCAAAATGTTCAGTTTTTTGTGCTGATTTCAGAAATATCAAGATTAGTTGCCAACGCCGAGAATGGCATGAGTCATAATCAGTTTAAGAGATAAATAAACATGCATAGAGTATATGAGTTTAAAAGCATTTAAGCATTAATTCTTTATTATTTGATAAAGTTTTTGAAATTGTACGAGTCAGTCACTATCCATATTACGATCTATGTTACATAAATGGTAATTAGTGAAGAAGTCTTCGAAACACAAAAACTTAATGCTTAAATGCTTAAATGCTTTTAAACTCATATACTCTATGTATGTTTATTCATCTCTTAAACTGATTATGACTCATGCCATTCTCGGCGTTGGTAACTAATCTTGGTATTTCTGAAATCAGCACAAAAAACTGAACATTTTGATATGTCGAATGTCCAAATCGGTTTCGGCGAATTGCCGATGTTTACTTTTTAGAATTTTGAAAAACAAATGCATTAATCATTGAAATTAATAATATTAATTTTAATTTTTTGCACATTCGTTCTTCTCAAAATAAAATCACTCAATCTCTATTAGATCATATCAAACAATTTGCCAGCCAACATCAATCCTGGCTGAACAATTGTTTAGAAAAATTGGCAAGAATTTTGGCAAAGCCAAGATACTACTGGAACTCGTTTTTCGAGAATCTGATGTTGGAAAAATGTCAAAAGTTTGACATACAATGTTTATGAACGTTTGAATTCTTTGATTTGAATTTGATATTACCTTGTTTGTACGTTTCACTATGTTGAATGGCAATAACAACCATCAATGCTGTGTTCGAGTAGCATGCGAGTTATCAATGTTTTTTAAAGTTAACGCCGGTGTAAGATGTCGTGAGGTCTTTTAGTCTAATTCTTTGTAGAAGTCATCTTTCTCAGGTTATAAGAAATATATTCTGATATTTACCACATAAAAGTAGTATAGCAAATCCTCTCACTATAGAGATGTGGTGCATTAGACACTTGGTAGGATACAATCAGAGATTTTCCTATATCACCAAGAGAACTTGTTTCTCCTTTGTGAGGTGCTTTTACTTTCAAAAACAATCACTGAAGAATCACTGCAACAGTGAAACTCCCTTCCCATATAAAAGTAAAATATTCTCACATCTCAACAGCAAACTCACGAAACATGAACAACATTGAATATACTTATTTTTACAGTACTTACCTATCAATTAATCTAACCTATATAAAACAACAAATATGGAAATGTTTAGAAGAGACTATCATTATAACGCTATGATATGTGGTCATATGTGGTTATATAAGAAATGTAAACCAGAACAAAATTATTTCAAAAGTCTTTTATTTCCCAAAATACCTAAGGTATTACCTAAAATATTCGATAAATTAAGACATTTGAGCTTTGATCTAAGTGATCCCTCGCTTGTTCTGCTTGAAATAAAAATACGACCCATGCACCTCATGTACTCGTTATATGCATTTTCTATAAATTGTATACCAAATCTTCGAAATTTTTCTAAATCACTGACTATTTCCGCTTCAAATTCACTGAACCTAGCTAAAACCTATAATTGAATAAAATCGTTAATTCTAACAGAAGTTTTTATTTAAACCGGTAATCATATTTACTTCCTCGTTTGTTAATAGTCTAAGAGCCTCTGGATTGGTTGTTTCTATAAAATCTTGATGGATATCAGCTAATTTAAATCCCCAATCAAAGTATAACGTTTCACCTGTAAGACCAGCGTTTTTGCCACATGTGCTTGAACCGGAACCCATTGAACGGAAGAATTTTGTTAAATCTGTTGCGCAACCTCTATTACCAGTTGTTAGTATAGGGTTTAATCTTTTGAGATTTTCTTCAACATCATTGAAAATATAATCACCTGCACGAATTGCAACCGAGTCTTTTTCTCTCAATTTCAACAGCAATGCATTGGTGACTGTTTCAATGGTGTTAAGTAAAGTATTAACCAATCGTTGTGCAGCATCATGTAACACTTGATTTGATGCGTAGAATGTAAGTACTTGTTGTGAATCGGTTTCAATAGCTTTACGAATTGCTAAGCTTCTTGTATTAAAATGGTTAACCATTTCAATCCAATATTCAATTCCAAAATCCTGACGTTTACGGACAAAAGAATTTGCAACATTAAGTGTGTGTTTACTTGATAAATTGATTGCTGTATTGATAACTGTATCAAGATTAGTAAGTTCTGTGATTTCCGTTACTAATGGTAAATCACAATGGATAACGGTTAAGAATAACGAGAAAATTATCACACAAAATTTCATTTTTGAGATTCGGTATACTTTAATTTTCTTATCGGTATTATAACTTGGTCGAAATGACACTGATTTCAAATTTCATTTTATTTCCAATTTATATATTTGTTTAATTTATTTTAATCAAATGCTGAAAATTTTGATAACTTCAGATAACTTTATATAACCAAGTTGAAATTAGTTGATGCCAACAACAAGATACTTACATTTCAAGTACTAAAATTATTTACGGATAGGCAAATCTTAATTTCTTAGATAAGGACGGAGAGGAATATTTTATACATTCTAAGTCAGTTTGAATTTTCAAACTATCCATTAGTTTAATATAAATTTGCAGAAGGTTGAATAAGAAGTGTTAAGATGTTTTAATAGTAAAGAAACATTTTATATTCATTACACTACCCCCACTTAATTCTTTTAGTACTGCACAACAACGAAAACAGATCTTTGTATGATGTTTCCCAGTTTAATAATCGGTTTTGATCGGTTTCTTCTTGTTCGCAGCTTTTTAGCCAAATTTTTTTATTGTTTATTAACGTAGCTTGATTAATTCAGCCTTATCCACTTTATAGCGGAACACAACAAAAAGTTTTAATTTTTAAACATTTTAAACATTGTCATTAAAACGAGAGTGTCTTGGTGATGGGTACGATAAGCTAATAAACAACGAAAAAGCCTATAAATTTCACTATATTATATATATATATAAAAATATGAAGGGGCTAACATCTCAAGCTCTGAGATATCAAGACTGCGGTCTGGGTTAAGGATTTTGATATAGTTTTTGGCCAAAAAATTTTATGAGGACATTGTTTTTACTTTTTAGTTTTTGGCAGCGATGTATATCAAACATGAAACTCTTTGTTAAAATACATGTATTTTTTATCTCTGTTTAGAAATTTATTACAAAACTAACACGAAACATCAATACGTTACCGGAAAATTATAACAGATCATATATTAGCATAATTTAGTGAAAAGATGATACCATGAAAAACCTCTCCATTTAACGTTTCGAGAAAATATTACAAAATCAAAAATACAAAATTTTTCAAAATTCCCAAAAAATTCCAAAAATTAGATGAAAATCAAAAATTGTAACCTTTTCTATATCCAAAAAATATTCCAAAAATTCTTACAAACTCAAAAATTGAAACTTTTTTCAATATTCTTAAAATATTGCAAAAATTGACAAATTCCAACTTTTTCCGAAATTCGAAAAATATTCCAAAAATTATAACAAATTTAAAAATTTCCATGTGCAATTTCATGTTCAATTACATTTCATGTCATACGAATAATCAATTTTATTTTTGAAAAATTGGATAAAAAATATATGAGTTTTCTTTTGACACACTTGACAATATTTTTTTGACATACTTCTAATGCTATTATTCTCAAATCTCAATTTCATGTCATACAAATAATTCATTTCATTATTTTCTCAAAAATTTGGTAAAAAAATAAATGAAAATCATTCTTTTGACACACTTGATAACATTATTTTGACAAACCTAGAACGCAAAAGTCTAGTTTTTGGTCTCACATACCCATCCCGACCATCAAGATTTCTCCGAGTTCAATATTACTACTCATTATCACTTAAAATGAACGTTTTTTAGCAAAACTTATGCAAATTTTGATTTTGTTGACGATTTTGTTGACACACTTCCGGTACAGTTTTGCAAAAATTGCTTCCAAAAATTTTTGAAATCCCTCCAGTGGTTTTCTAGATTTCGTAGGTAATTACGAACGGCCGGCCGACAGACAGACATACTTTTTTTGCTTTTTTAGAATCGGTAGGGAATCAGAGGAATGCCAAAAAAGTGGGTGTAAGAATTTCACTTTTGGCTCGAGAATGTAATACCTAGGTCTTTCATACCGAAGCAATATAAACCCGTCACTTAAATGCCCAAGTTCATAAAAAAAAATGTTATGTCCGAATCATCTACACGTGTTCTCTTATACAGTCGCATGTTTAATTTCAACCAATGTAAGTTCAAAAATATTATTAAAACAAAAAATTCAATAAACAAAGCTAAAAAACTTTATTCATTATCAATGGAAACATAAAATAAGTCTTACATCACAACATATAGACAATCCGTTAAATTGATTTAGATTGACAATATCACTTATAATGGGGGGTATGTGGTGTACGATAAACTAATAAATATAAAAAAGATTGCAAATTTCACTATATTACAAACACAAAACTTAACACAGAAAAAATTTAGCGAACAATTTCAAATTTAATGAATGAACAACAAAATAATATAACGAATCGCGTCAAAATTTACAAACGGTAGAAAACAGAACTAATGAAGCAAAACAAAACATCTTCTGCGGTGTGAATTTTTACTTGTTAAAAGTCATTACCAAAAGCTCTGATGATAAACCATGCTTTACTTTGAAAAAATTACATCCGGGTTCACTTTGAAAAAATGACATCGGGGACACCGTTGTTCTTCTAGAAAATAAATTATGCGTGTCCACGTGACTCGTGTATCACTCAAAACGGATTGCGATAAATTTCTCAAATGTGCTGACGACCTCTAAATGATTACGTTATGTTATACTTTAGTTCCGTTGACTATCCAAGATTGGTTAATAAAGTAGAGAAAATTCCCTAATTACAAACCGATTACACATCCCAAGAATTGTGTCGAAATTAAACAAATGTTAGGAAGGTATTAGGTAATTAGTAAGGTAAGGACAATTATTTTTTGATTAAAATCACAAAGATAACCCCACGAGTAAGTACTACTAATTCATTTAATTAGCTTTATAAATCCATTAAGATACAAAAATAAAAGCAAAAACTTTTTAGTTAAACCATTTTATTTTATTGCATTATAGTTTACAAAATCCCTAAAGGAACAAATGGTAAGGCTAGACATTCGGCTTTGCTTCTCACTACCCCCTCACTTGTTCTGCTTGATACCAAGACTTGAGCAATACAACTCATGTATTTGTCATAGAAGTTTTGAATGTATACAAGACTAGAGCTACTAAAAGTGTTTAAATCAGCGATTATGTCTGCCTCAAATTTACGGAATCGAGCCAAAACCTTATATATAAACAAAATTATAATTGAAAAAAAAAATATTTTTCTCGAACTAGGTACTTACGTCTGCGTTGCTTAATGAACGAATATTTTCAACTTTGATTGTATCTAAAAATCCTTGATGAACATCAGCCAATTTGAATCCATAATCCAAGAATAGCAATTCAGCGTCAATAAGAACAGTTTTGATACATGTGTTTGATCCTGATGCCATTGTCCGGAAAGTTTTCTTAAAATCAGTGACGCACACTTTGCCAGTAAGTTGAACTAGTGAAAGTAAGTTTTGTTTACTTGTTTCAACGTCGTGCATAATAAAATCACCGGCTGGAATAGCAATTTTTTCTTTTTCACGCATTAAAGTCACAAGCGATGCGGTGATGGTTGTAATAGAGTTAGTTAAACGACTAACCAATCCTTGTGCAGCATCATGTAATACTCTATTCGATGCATAGAAAGAAAAAACTTGTTGTGCATCGGTTTCAATAGCTGTACAGATTGACTGACTTATTTTGGTGAAATTTTCGACAACGTATAACCATAGTTTTATGGTAAAATCATGTCTTTGACGGACATAAGCATTTGTTAGATTTGGTGAATGTGTTTTTGATGCTTCAATCGCAAATCGAATAACTGTATTAAGGTCCGTGCTTGCAGTGATCTCAGTGGATACCGTTAAACGACAATAGATCGCAGCAAAACAGAGTGAAAAGATTATTACCAAAAACTTCATTTTTCAATATGAGAACTTTAAAATTTAGTGTTACTTAGATTAAAAGAAACTGATTTCAATTCTTTAAAGTTTTTTTATTTTATACAAACTATTTTTTTTAGTTTCATTATTTAAATTTAATGTAGATAACAAAATTTTTATGGTTGATTTTAACAACAGTTGACGACTTCCGATAAACGAGGAAGAAGCGTAGCTAGGGGGGCGTCCCGCCTCAGTTGTCACCTTTTTTGGGATGACACCCGACCGTAAAAAACTTAAACAAACCATCACAATGTTTTCAAAGATAAATCACTTAGAAACCATTTTAACCAGGTTATCCATATAATTTAAATTTATAAATTGTGATAACTTATAAATGTGTCCTATAAATGTATTCTATTGGTTCAAAAAGGATCTATTCTACTTTTTAAAATGTTTCACTTATTACGTAAAATAAAATTTTAACAATATGTGTGTATTTCTTTTAGGTAGATTTCATATAAAAATCTACCTATTGCAATGGGCTTCATCTCGGAATCTCGGAAAAATGTTTGTGCCAAACGACTATATATGATAAGCGGAGACGAAAAAACAAAAAAAAAAAATATTATATATATATATATATATATATATATATATATATATATATATATATATATATATATATATATATATATATATATATATATATATATATATATATATATATATATATATATATATATATATATATATCTATAATATATATATATATATATATATATATATATATATATATATATATATATATATATATATATATATATATATATATATATATATATATATATATATATATATATATATATATATATATATATATATATATATATATATATATATGTAAACGATATGAGATATAACGAAAACAACCGGCACTCTCACGGTCGCATTTGTTGAGGTAGATCTAAAAAAATTTCTGTACATGTGTGTTCTATTAATATCTCGGACGAGTTCGTGAATCAGCAAAATCCGACACGTGGTTAAGGAACTAGAGCCTTTTTCTAAAAAATATTGATTTTTTAAAACCGTTATAACGGCCGTTTGGATACTAATATTTTTAAAAAGTTAACAAATTTAAAATTTTTAAAATCTTTTTTATTAATTTATTCTAAAACTAGACCTCTGCAACTAGAGGTTCCTGAGTGAGCGGCTCCAACAAAAAAGTTTGCAAAAAAAAATTTTTTTTTGAAACAACCGGCACTCTCACGGTCGCATTTGTAAAGCCAGGTCAAAAAACCTTTCCTAAAAATGTAAGTTTTATTAATATCTTGGACTAGTTTGTAAATCAGCCAAATCCGACACATGGTTAAGAAATTAGAGGCTTTATCCTAGAAAAAACTCTGTTTTTTAGATCCGTTATAACGGCCGTTTAAATTCTAATATTTTTAAAAACTTCATAAATTTAGAATCTTTGAAACCTTTTCAATCAGTTTCTTTCAAAAAAGGACCTCTGCAGTTGGAGGTTTCTGAGTGAGCGACAACAAAAAAGCTTGTAAAACACAAAATGCGTTTGAATCAACCGGCACTCTCACGGTCGCATTTGTGGAGCCAGATCAAAAAACCTTCCGTAAACATGTGTGTTTTATTAAGCTCTTGGATACTAGAGAAAACTAGAAATTACTACACTAGATTACTATACTAGAAAAAAAAATCGTTTTTTTAATCCGTTATAACGGCTGTTACGATACTAATAGTATTTTTTAAAACTTCATAAAATTTAGAATCTGTGGAAACGTTTTAATCCGTTTCTTATAAATATAAACCTCTGCAGTTAGAGGTTTTTGACTTGTTGGCTTCAACAAAAAAGTTTGCAACAATCCATAATTACAATTTCCAAAAACCTTATAACCTTTTTCTTAGAAATAAACTATTTTGATATTTTGCAGTAATTGGACGACATATGATATAGCGTAGGTTTGTGTCATAAATTGTCACACACATGTTCTGTGGTAGATTTCATATTTGTTTGTTGCAAAATTGGATAGGTATAGTTTTGCGTATATGTAGCTAATTTTCTTTTTAAAATTTGTTCGATATCTGTTTTAAATTAGTTTGTGTTGTTTAAACTAATCTGATAATCAGATTCTACTGGCACTCAAAACTGTCTGATCTCGAAATCTACCTATTTCTAGTGGATATACGTGCCGCTTGGACTTTTTTTCATTGAATCATGATTTAATCAAAACATGTTGAGCATTAAATACCATCACCACAATTACTCATTTGCTTTAAATATTCCTATAGATACCATATTGAAGATTTTCTTTGACGGTACATTATTTAGTATGCAAGAATGATTCTTTAACGACCAATTCTGAAAACACATATGCTGAATAATGTATAGGAAAAGTGGTCTCCGTCGATAATCGAACTCGGCACCCTTGAGATACAATGTCTCTATTCCAAAATTATTTCTAAAATACTAGCTTAACTTTGCTCAGATCACCGAGTTTGCAAATAATCTCAAATAAATTTTTTTTTATTTATCTTGAAACTCGTAAAGTGGAATAGATCGTTTTTGAATCTAAATGGACACATAAATAATTACTGTGGATTTAAACGGCAGTTATGCAATTACTACAGTTTTGCTAATTTTTATAGGTGGATTCATTCTTATACTTTTTGTTTTCAGTTTTATAATATTAATGATAAATTAAATAAAACAAAAATATTTAATAACATTGCAATATTTCAATAAAGAAATCATTTGTGAAATCAACACCCTCTACAATACTAGCCGTGCTATTGCTTTTTCTATGTATGTGTCTTGGTCCTTCTTTCGTTTGTTTTTGCTTAAAAAAGTTTATTTATCAACAATATCATATGATATGACTATCATTCTGTTTTTTTTGGACAAATTAGACGTTTCGTATAAGAATTTCCTAATTGTTTTAATTAAATATATAATTTAATTCAATAGTTAATGAACAAAATTAGTGTCACTATAAAAATAAAGTGATTTATTGTGATTTTGTGGAAATTGTGAAAATAATTATTTATAAATTTATTAAAAACAAACAAACTCTGTGTAGTGTTTACTTTTATTGATAATAATTGTTTTGTGTTTTGTGGTAATTTAAATTACAATAATTATTCAAATTTAATAAATGTTTTATAAATAAGGGAATTGCGATGTTTCTGCAAGTTATAAAAAAAATCTATTGCAAATGCTAAAATATAAGGTTATGTTGTTCCAGTAAATTTTTCTGCAGAATTATCCCGTTCAGTTTTTATTTTGTTTTCTATTATTTTGTAAATTAATCAAATGTAATCTCATTTGATACTGCTATTATAAAAATTACTGGCATATAAGTTTATTTAATTTAAAATATTCCTAAGCATAACTTGCAATTTCCTTATAATTTATTATAAAAGTGATTAAAAATAGTGGAGTAAATAGTGATTCAAAATAGTTTGAATGTGAAATCGCAAAATGACGGATGTTGCTACCGAAATGCTACTCTTATTTCGACAGCACCCTCAAATTGGAACCAAAAGTTATTTCATCATACATATCAACAGATAAAATACTGAAAACAGTGGAAAAGGATGACTTGACACCCACACCCACATCTGCTGTTTGTCAGTTTGTGCTGTGCATTTCCAGGACGCAAGGAAGGAATTTATTTCAATATTTTTAGTTGATGAAAATGATTCAGGTGAGTTATTTTTACGTATTAAAATTAAGATCGGTTACAATTAGATTATCAAAGTGTTCCATAGTAATATCATTTTAAGTCAATCAAAACTAGATTTTGCGTTACATTCAAATCCTATGTTATCACTTTGGTGACAGCTGGTAAATATTTTATGCTGTACGCGATATATAAACGCATCCATAAAAACCGCCGGCGTTATGAGAGGGCATTATGAATTCATAACGCCCGCTCTTAATACACTAAAATAATATTTTAAACTTCAAAATGTTTATCCTCATGGCATACTAGACAGTTTGTTTATGTCGCAAATTGTGTTTTTGCTTTTAATTTAAAAAGTTTTAAAAAATGTTATTAAATAATAATTTTTATTCATATTAAATCAAAATTTTCATTACTTTTTGAAGTAAAAATGGCCATTTTCAAACTTTCCAGAAAAATCAACAGATTTACTGGAAATATTGTCCGATACAGTTATCATTTTATTTGATATGGGGTAGGCTGATGATGTTGATGGTTGTTCTTGAACATTCGAGATGATTTCAAAGTTAGAAATAGCACTTGTTTCTCCTTCAGATGAACCTACAGCACTTGCAATCATGTTGGAAATTCTATTTTTTGAAGTGATACTTTCTTCTATGTAGCCTTGTGCTACAGTGTCTCTTCCATTTGCCGTGCAATTTAAGAGTTTCGAAAGACGCACCTCCCTCAATTAAGAGAGCAGACGAAGTACGTCTCAAACAATGACCAATAAGGTGGTGAGGGTTTCCTAATTTTAAGAACTTAACAATAGTGTTTGGAACACTGCCTATCGTATTTTTTCCAACTGGTTGCATTGTACACTTTCTGTTTCTATATGTAAGAAAAAAAACGTGACCCATTAGTTTTATTTGGCCTTAAATGCATATATTGTCGTACTATTTTCAGAGCACCCATTTCTTCATCTATGATTGTAAAGCCTTTTGACGTACCTGTTTTAGTTTCTGGCACTTTTACAATCAAAACGGAACCTTTATCAGTTACATGCTCAACTGACATTTTTACCATTTCGTCTCTTCTTAAGCCTCCAAAGACTCCCCTAACCAAAACTACCTTATGAAACAGATAAACGTCATCTGGAGCATCTTTTATGAAAGCCAAATCCTGATTGCCGGGTAAAACTTGAGATTTTTTTTAAAGGTATAACCTCTTGACTTTGTTTTAAAAACGAAAGCAATTGGTTATATTTTGAAATATTGATTTTTTCGTAAACTGTAAGTATAGATTTTAAAATGGAGTATTTGGTCCACAGTGAATTCGGGGTATACTTTTCAGACTAAATAAAAAATTGAATTAATAAATTTACTTATTAAAATGTATAAACAAATTAGAATTACCAATTCTTGAAATTATGTTAACAACACATTTTCATTGTTTGGATTTAAATTGGAAATAAAGATTCCGTTGCTTTTTGAGCATTTGGCTTAATAAACTCTGGCAATTTCAAATCCATTATTGCTTAGGACTAATTCAGAGTCCTGATGAATAATTATTTGAAAATTCAAACTGTTTTTTCTCATGACAAACTACGCTACAAAATTTGCGAGAATTTGCTTACCTAGCAACGCACAAATTACAAATAATTATTTTAAACTTCAAAATATTTATTTTCTTGGCATACTGGGATACATTTGTATTTTTTTGCATATCAATATAGACTAACAAATTAAATTCTTTCGTAGTTTTTAGCTTATTAAGTGAAGCATAAAATCTTGTATGCACCACTGGCTTTATTGGGTATTACGCCCATCAAGCCCAATCCATCCCTCGGGCCAGAGGCCCTCGGGGTAGATTACGTCGCTTTCCGGGCACAATAACCTACTTAACGCCCTTGGTACATAAATAGCTACTATCGCACTTTAAATACTATAAATATGATTATTTTTTCTTTTAAAAAAGCAATAGATCCTAGACTAGAAAGCATAGCATCCAATAAAATCGAATATCATTATCTGGGGCAGTTAAATTTTATATTAGAACAAATTAAATTAATGTTCCATCGCAAAAATAGGTACCCTTATAGGGCATTAGTTAAACTAGTCCCGTTATTAAGATCGTTTGATAATGAGCTTTTCAATTAAGTGAGCATGTAATCGACATGATTCTGGGTTCATAAATTAGAAGTAGCAAAGTTTAATCAATGGTGACATCCCCTTAGAGAAATAACAGATAGTCGTCTTGATTTTTTGACATAATTTTTTAAATTGGCTTAAATGATGGAACGAATCTGATAATAACAATGGTATTTTACCTAAAAAAAATATACAGCTGTTTATATCAAAGCTCTTCTCCTGTGATACTTTTTCTAAAAGATTATTTGGCTGTTAGGAGATTTGATATTCAATACATTTTACATGGCAACTTTCAAACTGATGATCTAGATGACCGATTCGCACTATATAGATCTCGCTCTCTCTCTATCTCTTTCTGGTTCAAAATATCATATTAGCTTAATCGAACTTTTAGATTTTGAAACAAAATTACTCAAAATATTTCGAAATTGATAAGAAACAGATAATGATTCATGATGTTATTAATACAGCTGAGTTTAGTGAGATTTTAAGTTCAGATTATTCAACTAATTGTAAAATTGAGGATGGTTCATTTTTATATGAGTCAGTATATGTTGCTCATTGTAAAATTGTACATCGTTAATATTTAACAATTAGTAGATAACACCGCTCAACAAAATTAATATTTCGATTTCAATTTCAGTCTTTCAAGAAATTCTTCGCTGAGAATCCGTAATCTTCCAATTTTTTCAAAGTAAATTAAATCAAATTAATCCAAAAATTATTAATTTGATTAACTATGCAGAGCATAATATCATATAATAACTATCAGAATCAGATTACATATTCCGATTCTTACCTTTGTGTTAACTTATATCAACGTATCTTTGATAAAATATGCTCTCCACTGTTTGCAAGTGAATAACCATTTTATTGAATAACCATTGCAAAATGATAAATCACTTAAAACATCAGCATGATGGGGACACAAAACCTAGAAAATTTGCGAAAATTAAAACCTCGAGTTGAAAATTCTATTTTATATAAAGAGTATCTATTTATTTGCAAATTATTTTAAAAATATTTAATTTTATTTAATTTTTCAGGTTTAAAGATTTATTTATTCTATTCTTTTTGCTTAAAAGATTGATTTGTTTTCATACATTATATTTCAAATTTATAGATTAAATTCTGTTTTTGATACTTTGGTCTCGGCTAAGGTTTTTTGCATTTTGCCTTAGCCTTATAATGATATATGTAGTTAAAAAGCAAACCCTGAGATCTTATTATAAATCGGCTGCAGTCGTAATAATAAAGATTTATCAAATTAAAGTAACGTAACTATACTGTTGTTATTTATTATCAGAAACCCAAACATGATTTTAAATTAGAGGTAAGTAAACTAACGACAATCGACATTACTACTGATTTTAAATTTTAAAATAATGAATTTTCGCAGATTTTAGTAGTTTCAATTAAACTTTACAATTTTTATTATGCGTCGTGTAGAAACCAATTTTAAAACAATCAAAACAATCATGAAATTTATGATGATATTTTTTATGTTTGAACAAAAAAAAATTATTAAAATGTGTAAAGTAAAACAATTAAATTTAATCTAATAATAAAATGCAAAAAAAAAACAATCATACAACTTATTTTTCTTATTTGGTTTTTCTATTTTGTTTCACACGGACCAACTTGCCTGTCAATGTATTAGTAATAATATGAATAGCACGGCTAGTATTGTAGAGGGTGTTGGTGAAATACATAAGTGTATTGCTTTGAAAAAATAAAAAAAAATTGAATTTATGTCAATCAAATCCATTTTAGGTAGATTCCATATAAAAATCTACCTATTCTCGGAATTTCGGAAACTTTTTGTGCCAAACGACTATTTATGATAAGCGGAGACGAAAAAACAATATATATATATATATATATATATATATATATATATATATATATATATATATATATATATATATATATATATATATATATTATATATATATATATATATATATATATATATATATATATATATATATATATATATATATATATATATGTATATATATATATATATATATATATATATATATATATATATATATATATATATATATATATATATATATATATACATATAATTATATGTTTAGGGAAAATTGAAACATAAAAAAAAATTAATTTTATTTAATTTAATTTTACATCAATCTTAGATCTAAACATAATGAGTATAAAAATATAACTAACTAATAAAATCTAAATTGTTACATTTAATGTTTATCGAAAGTGCAAGTATGCATTTTATGTGTTTCCAGACATAAGTTCATTTGACACCTTACGTGTGCATGATTGGAATGTGAGTTGTCATCACTTGTTGGATTTATGGGAATGTAACTCTTCCCGGGGGTATAGAAAGGGCGTCCTCGTCCTTTGATTTAATACCCAATTTTACAAGTAGGTTTGAAAATTTGGTATCTTGATCTCTATCTGCAACTTCTATCTTTAGGTTGTTGATTGTCTTTCTTTTAACTAAATGTTGACGAACGTTAATGTAGACACATAGTGCAATTAATCCAATTGCTGATAAAGAAACACCGCCTGATAGTGACCATATCCAGAATTGATGATATTCTTGTTGTATGTTCATATGTGCTATCTGTTTTCTGTTTTGTATGTTTTGTTGTTCAATTAAATCAATATCAACTGCTTTGATAAGCTTTCGTGTTAGTTCCAAGCTATGTAGTGCACCTTGTATCTCTTCTGCCTCACTTCTGATTTCAAACGATTGGAACTTCTTATCTTTGATTATTAACGTGCAGTTCCAAAATGTTATCAGAAAATTGCCGGTTAGTGTGCGGTTATGTGGTCCACAAACTGATGAAAGAACTTCTTCTTTTGCGTTATCAATTAAAAGTTTGTCTTCCGTGATGAAATATATTCTTGTCTCTGAGTTTGAAGTAACGTTGCAAGTACTTTTCGTTCCCATTATGAGTGGTTTAATACATTCATCCTCAAATTCTTTTATTTCTGAATACTTCTGAACAAAACTATTTGGATTTGTGGTGGTAAACAATTTTTGTTTTGTTTTTATAACGTGTTGTGGGTATCCTTTTATTATTGTATCTTTAACTGTTAGTGGTGTAATCATTGCTGATAATGAAGTTTCATCTTCCAGCTTCGGTACTTCAAGAACAAAAAGAAGAGTTTCTTCGTTGATGGCTATTTTTGATACAACATATTGTAAAGCTTCTTCAGGTAAGGTTATGTTAATTCCTTGACTTGTCATTAGGTTTTTAATTATCGTCAATTCTTTTATTGTCACAACTTTGTTGCTTGCCAGACCGATTTTCGTCCTTATGATGGCATCTTGAATGTCTTCCAGTATTGAGTTAACGGTTTCAATGTTGATGATGGCTGTTATCATCTCTACTTCACTAATAATAATTTTATTAGCTGTTTTGGTAGTTGTTACGGCTTTGTTTATTGTATCCGTAATCATTCGAATCCTTTCGTCAATCTGCTTATTTATTTGAACTTGCTGGTTGTTTTCGTCTGTAAGCTCGTTAATTTTACTTTCGAGCATTCGCAGGTCTACTGCATCTGGACTACCTGCTAGCCATTTCCATGCTGATCCTAGAGCATCCCAACGTTTTTGTCTATTGCGACTTATGGGTTTGATTTGAACCAAGTTGTTTCATAGTTGCTTGCATTTTTGTTTAACAATATTATATAAATCAAATTTATCGTTTTTATTATCTATTTTATTTAATATAAATTTATTTATTGATTCTACAGTTATTTCTAAATTTCTTAAATTTATTGGGTGTACAATTTTAATATTGCCCACTTGAATTTTGCAATTATTAGTTTTAACTATTAAAATAGGGTCTTTATTTAAATTTTTTATTTCTAATTTCTGACAATGAATTATTTGAAAAATTATGCCTAATATTAAAATTTTTGCAATACTTAACATTTTTTATTAGTAATTGTATTTAAAAAAAAAATCTATAATAAAAATTTGAATTGAGTAAGACTTTAATAATAGATAAAGTAATGGTTTTTTCTTTTTTTAAAATTTTTAATAATTAATATTTTAAATCTAGAAGTTAAAGTATTAGGCTTATATTAGATTTTTGTTTTTTTTTTTAAATTTTAAAGGAAATTAATGTAATCAAAAAAAACATTTACTATTTATTTAAACAAATACAATTTTATTTAAGACAACTGGAAATAGATCCAAATTTATCTGAAATGATAAGAAATATGAGTTAGTGAATCTTTTTTAAGCGTTTAATTTTATTCTTGTTTCGTTTTATGTGCCGATTTGTATAAAATGTTATGGGTTTAACATTATTTACTTTCGTCTCAATACCCCTTGGTTGAGCCTTTGTTCTAATATTCGGCTTAAAATAAACAATTTGGCCTTCTACGAGATCAGGAGGTTGTTCTTTTTTACTATTTTGTTTTTGCATTCTCAATGAAGCCTTATTTAAGTTTTCACTAACTGTTTGAAATATTTCGTTAGCTCTTGCTTGGATTTCTATTGGGTCAATGGAGTTATTTTGGTTAAATATAACTTCATTGGGTGTGTAACCAGTGGCTGAATGTACGCTGTTATTATAAAGAGCAACTGCCAATTCGATGGCACTTGAAGTGTTTGGGCTTGATGCTTTGTGTTTGTTTGTATTAAATATCTCGATCACTGTAGAATGTGTCTTTTCAATTTGTCCATTGGACTCTGAAGACGAAGCGTATTCAATTCTAATATTTAACTTACTTAAAAATTCTTTAATTTGGGAAGATTGAAAGGTTGTCTCATGATCGCATACAATACTGTTTGGTATTCCGAAAAGGGTGAAATATCTGTTAAGAGCGTTGGTTACATCTGTTATGTTTTTGGTTTCTATTGACATCATCTGTAGGTGTTTGGAAAATGAGTCAATAATTGAAAGAAAGTTGTTTCTATTTATAATGAAAATGTCAATTTGTAATCTTTCAAGCGGCTTCTTTGTGATTGGCCTTGGTGATATTTTAATATTATAAGGTTTACGATCATATTTATGTATGTTACATATGTTACATGCATTAATATGAATTCTGATTTTGTTGCCCATATGTGGAAAGAAGTATGATCGCCTCAATTGACTTTCGACCTCGTTAGTGCCTCTGTGTTCTCGTTCGTGTTCTTTAGAAATTAGAATATTCTGTCTGTCTTCGTTCGTGACATCTTCGACAATTTTTGTCACAAATACAAAATGACCGTTTTGACAAAAGTTTCTTCGGAAAGATGTTTGAATTTTATCGTATAAACACTCGGGAGCCATAATTGCTGATTGTTTAACGTTATGATGGTTCTTTAAGAATTCTGTAATGTCGTTTTCTTCAAAT
Organism: Diogma glabrata; assembly: GCA_963693315.1. Classification (NCBI taxonomy): domain Eukaryota; kingdom Metazoa; phylum Arthropoda; class Insecta; order Diptera; family Cylindrotomidae; genus Diogma; species Diogma glabrata. The sequence continues at coordinate 45,065 of CAVNZG010000940.1, forward strand.
GATTTTTTTGTAATTATGATTCTTTTAAAATGGGGGAAGATATCTTCCGAAATGATAACATCTATATTAGAAATTTTGAAAATGAGCTGATTTCTATAGTAATTAATTGGTCTTTCAGCGAAATGGATAAAGTGATCATCTGATGTATCTGCCGAATGAATTGTTTCGAGATCATCGGATGAATTTGAAGTGGTCGTTCTGATACGTGAAGTATTATTGTTTGTGAACTCATTTGTGTTCAATTCTTTTATATTACTTTCGGTCGGCATTCTACTTAAAGCATCTGCTACGACATTTGCCTTTCCTTCTCTATAAATTACGTCGTAATCGTAGTTTTCCAGTTCTAATCTCCAACGTAGGATCTTAGAATTCTTTTCTGAAGATTTTATAAACGTAAGTGGCTTGTGATCGGTAACTAAAGTGAATTTACTGCCTTATAAGTATGGTTGATACTTTTTCACTGCCCATATTACAGCTAAGGCTTCTTTTTCGTTTGTAGCGTATTTTGTTTCGGTTGAGTTAAGTGTGCGTGATGCAAACGCAATTGGTCTTTCACTGCCGTTTTGAATTTGGGGATAGAACTGCGCCTAATGCGAAGTCTGAAGCTTCCGTTGTAAGAATAAAAGAAATCGTAAAATCTGGATATGCGAGTATTTGATCCGTTACTATCGTTTTCTTCAATGTTTCAAAAGCATTTTTATATTTTGGGTCTGTCAGGTCTAATGCGACATCTTTTTTCAGATATTTGGTCATGTTCTTAAAAATTTTTGAATAGTCTTTTATAAATCTACGATAATATCCTGAAAGTCCTAAAAATTGTTTTATTTCTTTTTGATTCTTTGGCAAGGGCCAGTCTAAAATTTTCTGTACTTTGTCTCTATTAGTTCTAACTCCATCTTGAGTGATGACATGTTTCAAAAATTCATTCTCTCTTTTTAAGAATTCGCATTTATCTAATTGTATTTTAAGGTTAAATTCTGAAAGTCTTTTGAACACAGTGTCTAGATTGTTCAGGTGGTTTTGAAGGTTTTCGCCAACCATGACAATATCATCAAGGTAAACGTAACAAATTTTACCTATCAGACCTTGGAGCACATGATTCATTGCGCGTTGAAATGTAGCTGGGCCGTTTTTCAGGCCAAATGGCATCCTGCAAAATTCGAAATGGCCTTTGTCTGTCGAGAAAGCGGTTTTCTCTTGTGACTTTAAATCCATTGGAATCTGATGAAAACCTGATTTCAAGTCTAATGTTGTGAAGTATACTGATTTGCCTAAATTGTCCAAAATTTCCTCGATTTGAGGTATGGGGAATTTGTCGTCGATTGTTTTTTCATTTAATTTCCTATAATCAATGACTACCCGAACCTTGCGTATTCCTGAATTGTCTTGTTTTTTGTTTACAACCCATATCGGAGCCGAATATGGACTGCTTGAATGACGAATTATGCCTCTATCTAACATGTCTTGTACCTGGTCTTCAACATCTTTTTTAAAATGGTGAGTGTATCTGTAAGTCTTAGTGTATACGGGCGTTTCGTCTCTCGTATTGATTTTATGCTTGATAACAGTTGTCGCTGATAATTTTTCGTTTTGTTTTAACATTATCATTTGGTTTTTATATAGTTTGTCTATTAGAGCAATCTTTTCATTTTGATTCAGATGGTCTGTTCTTATAACCTTTTCTATGTCTTGTTTACTGATTATTTCTTTACCGAAAACTGGGATTGGTTTTCTAGAATTTTCCGAAATTATTTCGTTCGAATTGAATTTACATAGAAAAGCATAAGCTTCTTCTATATTCTTTGGTCTAGCCGCTTGGGCATATCCAAAGTATGGTTTTCTCAACCCCGATATGAATGCTGCTAATGCATCCTCATCGATAAAATTATTTATGGCTTGCCATGAATTATTGTAAATGGCATTTTGTTTGCCAGAGTTTTTATATTCTGTACATTCTCATTACATTTATTAAAATACGAATGTACAGTCATGGTTTCACTTTGCTTGGTTGCCCAGAGCTGTGATTTGTAAAATGACAATTCTTGTTTGTCACCGAGCGTCTCAAGGAGAATTGTTTTAATTTCATGGAAACTTTGCGGGTTTCCAGCTAAACAAAGTGCGTCCTTCGCTTTACCTTTTATTTTGTTACTCACTGCTTGTGAGTAAATTTTAAATTGTGGTTCAGACACGAGAGGCTCGAACACGTTTAGTGTATCTTCTGCTGTCTGAATCCATGCGTTTAATTGTTTTCGATTACCGTCATATTCAGGTATCGATTTAATGGGATCCGGTATTCTAAACACATCGAACGTTATTTGTTGAAAAATTTCTGATGGTTTTTTAACCTCTTCAGAATTTCTAACAGGTTGCTGCCTTAAAAATTCCAGAGTTCTTTCATGTTCCTCTGATAATAATGTCATTTTTTGCACCTGCTCAACAATAATCTTAATTTGTTCTGCTAATGCGTTTAGAGCTTCTTTGGTCTCCATTTTATTTAAAACAATGATTGGTACTCGCACTCAATCTGTTTTCTTTATAAATTTTATATTTAATCTACCGTACCTATCTTGTAGTATACGCGTAGTGATGGGACAGTTCTGTGCCTATCTTGTAGTATCACAATTTAGCCCAGAAATTAACAATTTCGCACTTTTAAAAAATTACTTAGTTTTCACTGAAAAATTATTTCTTGAGATCTACCGTACCTATCTTGTAGTATACGCGTAGTGTTATACAGATTTGTGCCTATCTTGTAGTTTCACACGTTAGTATAACCAAAATAATTGTTTCACTCTAAAATAAATTGTAAAAAATGTTACCTGTTAATTTCATTCAGTCGTGTGTCCTGTAGGCTCTGATGATAGCCTCGTATTGTGAAATGGTGGAATCACAAATCTTCTAACGGTTGCCCTTTAGCTGGAAACGTTTCACAAAAATACACAAATATATTCGATCCGCGGATTCACTAATCACTAGTTTTTATTCACTAATTAAACACTGTTACACAAAACGAGTCTAAAACATCACCGGATGGCCGCGCCAATTATATGTTTAGGGAAAATTGAAACATAAAAAAAAAATTAATTTTATTTAATTTTATTTTACATCAATCTGAGATCTAAACATAATGAGTATAAAAATATAACTCACTAATAAAATCTAAATTATTACATTTAATGTTTATCGAAAGTGCAACTATGCATTTTATGTGTTTCCAGACATAAGTTCATTTGACACCTTGCGTGTGC